>JARKIC010002336.1:0-66295 GCA_029378375.1 Mycena olivaceomarginata | reverse complement strand
CAGTTCTCCTCCCGCTCCTCCTCCTGTCCAGCGGCCCCGCCACGCCCTCCGGCTCCCCCGCCGCGCTCCCGCTCCCGCTCGACTTCGGCCTGGACTTTGGCGATTTCGCGGCGTTCGCTGCGTCGCCCGTCGAGGAGGCTCGCGGTACGCCAAACAGCAGCAGCAGTTTGGCTTTGCGGGGTATGCGCGCAGGGCTAGGCTATGCGGGCGCCCTGTTTGTCCCCTCCCTTGTCTCCATTGTTCCGAAGCCAAAATCATTTGGCGCGCGCTGGACACCGGAGCTGCGCATGCTGCGCTGCAGATACCCACCCACCCACCCATCATCGATGGCCGGCGCACGTCCCGCCATCGCCTGTGGTGTCCCCGTCGCGATAGTGCATCTGACGGGGGTTATGCACCCTGATGTATTTTTATCTTATTTTTGCGCTTTCTGTTTATGTTTTCTGTCCTACTATACGCTCTCGCTATCGTGTTTTGCTCTACTCTGCATCGCTATTCCCTCATGCTCATATGTCGCTATCGTCCTTGCATCGCTATTCCCCTCAACGCATATGTACTTATCATGGAATTGTATTGATAATAGGGTCCCACCCACGGTTTACCGCAAGACCGACAACAAAGACAACGAACATTCAAGATCAATACAACCGGAGTCACACGACAAGATCTCATGCGACAAACTTGAAGAACTCAAAGAACAATCTGACAAGACATTCCAATTCAGCAAGTACAATTCTTTCCTGCAGAGTACAACAACATTTGGTCCGTTTTCGTTTACATTACTTCATCACAAGAACTTGGAGGCGAGGGATGCTATGCCACCGCCGCCGCCGCCGCCGCTGAACTGGGACTTGAAGGCCATAACGGCGACCTTCTGCATGACCTGGCCCTTGAGGCCGTCGCTGGCGCCCGATTGGCCCATTACCTTGCTCGCCTGGGACAACACCATCGGCAACAGTGCAGCCACGTCCAAATTGCCGCTGCTCAGGAGCGAACCCACGTCCAACTGGGAACCCTGTTTACCCCCCCGGCGCCCACACTCTTCAGCACCTATAGTTGTTCAAGACCAAGATAAGTCGCCGTCCATGTGAGCCTCAACGACGACGATAAACGAACCTGGGCGAAAATGGCACCGCCGACCTCGTCCGGGTCGCCGTTCTTCACGGCGTCGGGGTCCGGGGCGTTCTCGTGGCCCTGCGGGTAGATTTTGCGGTGGGCCTGCTCGGCGAGCTGGTCTCGTCGTCATCGAGGGCTTGGTGCTGCATGCATGGGCGAGGAACGCAATGGATTTGGGGTGCGGAGTCGTACATGCCGGGGTCGCTCGCGATTCTGTGTACGTGCTCGGTCGCAGCTTTGTAGTGGGCCTGGTCGTCCGAGTCCGAGTCGGGGTTCAGCTCGGCGGCCTGGCTGGCGACTTTGTCGGGATCATTGTCTAGATCCGCGGTCAGTGGGGGGCGGGGAGATTAAAAGGAAAGATACTTGCGTTCTATAGTGAAGACGGAAATGAGATTCGATACTAGGCCTCATTGCGAGCGGATTGACTTACGCAGGAATTTAGAAGCGAGACCGAGGAGACCTTCCTGCAGAGATGTAAGTACTAGAAACAGAGCGTAGATTGGAACTGTATACCATGATATTTGAAGCTTTGAAGGGGATGTGGGTAAAGGAGAAGGAGTTAGCAACGCTTGTCGATGCGTCGGATAGTCTTATACAAATCCAGCTTGCGATCAGCGCCAGTGACGTCATACTGGCAGGTTGCTGTTGGACATCACATCGACTCAGAACAGGTCAAAAAAATAATGCACCGATACATTCAGGACATGGCTAATGGTACAATAATTGGTGGTATCAATATGCTATAAGGTAGGGTCTCTTCTGCTCTAGACTTTGACATCTTTCCCCTCCACCGGCGCCGTCTGCGTCGTCGTGGACCCAGGGAGGTAGCTCGCAGCCGTGTCTTTCGCGTTCAAGATGTGGGGTTTGGCAGCCTCTGCCGCCGCTCCAATGTACGGCCCAGCAGTCTCCGCCGCTGTGGTCAGGATCTGCTTGCCGGTTTGGAAGGCGGCGTTCGCGCCGGTCTGGATCCCAGACACGACATCGCCCGTGGTGTGTGCGCCGTCGGGGCCAGAGCCGGGAGGGATGTACGACTGGGCGCTTGCGAGCGTGTTCGAGGCAAGCGTCTTTACCTGCTCGACGTAGCCGGCACCAGTGGCTTTGGCAGCTGCTACGTCTTGCTGGCCCTGGTCGACAGCGGCGCCGGTCTTCACTGCTGCTCCGTCTGCAGACGATCTGCGGCGGATTGGCCAGTCAGTTCGGGGCCCTTGGACTGGGCCACAAAGGCGGCATTCGCAGCGACGTCCTTTGCTTGATCGGCGTTTGCCTCTGCAGTGTTCCGTGAGATTGGGTGCAATAAAGTAAAAATAGGACGAATGACTGACCAACTTCACGGGCAAGGTCGCCGGTCTTTGCATCGGCTTGTGCCTGGGCTGCGGTCGTTTGGAATCTAGACCAATGTTTAGACGTGGAACGGTTGAAAAACACAAAATACCAACTCAGAGGGGTGCTCCGGTTCGTTAACGTTGAAAATTTGTCCGGACATGTTCGTTGTGGTTGGTTAATGCGGTGATTTAGTAGGTGGTTTGTTGACTTGAACACCTTGAGCTTCGACCTTATATACTGCCAAAGTTGAAAGGTTGGAGCACCTGCGTCATCGACGCGTTGGTGACGATAGGGGCTTATGACGTATCCACGGATCGCGATTTCGGAGCTTGGAGAAACAGCGGATCACAGGAATTCCAGTCCATTCTGCAAATCTTCTATCTGATGCACAATAGCTACATGCGGGATTGCGATGACAGAGTGGCCATGGGGTGTGCGCGGCAAACCATAAAACATGTACAAAAGCGAGAGGTGGCCTAATTTTATGATGCAAAGCGAAGCGAAGCGGGGGGAAAGCTGCAAAAAAGTCTGGAAGTCGCGTCGGTGTCAATGCACGCCCTCGTCCTCCCACGAGCCCATCTTCAAGAACCGCGCAAGCACCTCCTCCGAGCCGCGCTTGAAGAGCTCCACGCCGGCGCGGGGTCCCACACGCGGCTGCCCTTGCGCGCAGGCGGCGTCGCGAGCGGCGCGTCGGGCGGCGAGATCGGCCCGATCGATGACGGCGGCGACAGCGAGTCGTCATTCGAGATGTGTCGTTCGATTGACGCGGCGGCGGCGGACCTCGGAGGGGGCGTCGATTCCAGCGGAGGCTTCGCGCTTGTCGGCGAGGCGTACAAAATTCGCGCGGGAGCCTGGTTGCTGCAGGGCGGGCGAGGGCGCCGCCGTCGCCATCGAGAGCTCCGGACCGGCGTGCACAGTGACCGGGGCCAGCACGCCGCTGCGCTCGGTGCCCACTGGCGCCGGCCGTCGCGGGAGGGCCGTTTTTCGTGTGTAGAAACCTTCGGCGGATCAGAGGCGACTTGAGTGCCCTGGCTGCGATATTTCGGAGAGATAGTTTGAACACCACGTACGGTGTATTTTTTCTTGCCCTTAATACTATAAGTTGCCGATATCGACGACCCGCGCGAGCGTACGGTGGTCGAGCTCCTCGATGTTTCCCCGTCGCTGTCCGGTGCGGGTCTTCAAGCGAGTCGTCGTCGTCGTCGCCATCGTCCTCATCGTCTCCGTCCATACTGCTAACCTCAGTCCTGTCCTCCCAGCCCCGCTTCCGATAGCGATCATCGTCAAACGCAGGCGCAAGCGGCATCGGCGAGTGGGGCGGGCGAGCAAGTCTCGACGCGTATTTCTGGATACTCGGAACGCTGTCCCAGGCATTCGCGTATGTCAAAGTTGCAGGCAATCCGTACAAAGGCGAGAGCGGCTGCGATCGGGGCTGCGACACCGACGACTCGGGCGTGCCTGGAGCCGTACTAGTGAATTGCGACGGGGACGGCGCGTCCGATGCAGGGAAAACACGTCCTGGCATCTGGCGCGGCTGTTCCTCCCAAGGGAAGACGTGCTTTACTTTTGAACGATCGGGGCTCGGGGTAGCTCCCAACTCCTCCTCCCCGGTGACTTGGCGATAGTGGCCTTGGTGGCGTAAAGACGCAGGAATCTCCGGAGGCGGAGGCGGCTGGAAAAATGCATTAGAGTCGGGAGGGGGGGATGGCCCGCGCCGGCCCTGGGGGTAGTGATGTTGGCGCGTTTGTGGCTGATCCCAGATATTGGGGAAATAAGTTTCAGAAGGAAATGCGGATGCAGAGGGTTGAGTCGTTGGCGGCGGGTCGGTGCTGGATTCCAAATAAGCATAGGAGGAGATGCAGGTCGAGGGGGTTCATGATGCTGCTGGGGTGCGGGTTGAGAGGGCTCATGATGCTGCTGGGGTTGTTCCTGGTGGTGCTGGTGCTGCTGCTGCTCATGATGCTGCTGGGGTGCGGGTTGAGAGGGTCCATGATGCTGCTGGGGTGCGGGTTGAGGGTTCATGATGCTGCTGGGGTGCAGGTTGAGAGGGTCCATGATGCTGCTGGGGTTGTTCCTGGTGGTGCTGGTGCTGCTGCTGCTCATGATGTTGGTGCTGGGGTGCAGGTTGAGAGGGTCCATGATGCTGGGGTGCGGGTTGGGAGGTCCATGATGCTGGGGTTGTTCCTGGTGGTGCTGGTGCTGCTGCTCATGATGTTGGTGCTGCTGCTGCGGGGCTGGCTGCGTTGTTTGTACGAGGCAGGAGTCGGAGTGGTGGGGTGCAGGAGTCGGAGTGGTGGGGTACGAGGCAGGAGTCGGAGTGGGGGGCAGAGAAATCGTCGGAAGCCGGGGACTGTCTGGTATCTCGTCTGGGCCCGGAGTCGGGAGGGTTTCCCACCTCAGCGGAGACAAACCACGCGTATGGATAGTCGGACGCGGGGTGTGCAGATTTCCCGAGTCAAACCAACCTTGTTGGGGCGCCTCAACCAATTGGGAAGCCGAGGCTTCCTCACCTTCTCTACCACTCCTCCACCTGTCTCTGGGGCGCATCAAGTCAACCCGACCCTCCAGAGGCAGGCGCAGATATTCCCCTTCTCTCGACTGACTGCTATCCCCCGGACCTGCACTCGGCATGCCCTGAATCGCGATCTTCCGAAGGTCTTCCAAACCGAGTGCCGTACCGCTTGCCATGCTTCCCGAAATCAATTCGTCGCCAGTGCCGGTCTGCTCGTCCCATGCCGAGACGTAGCGTTTGACCTCGAACTCGTTTGCGGAGACGGCGGGCTCAGCGCGGCAATGCTTGTCGTATACAGCGAACCAGCGATCTACAAGTGCGTTGTAATCATAAGCCTGCAGTGGTCCGGACTCGGTCTGTATGCCGTGATTCTGGAAGGGAGGGCGGAAAGAAAGCGAGTTCCACGGCTTGTTGGGCCCAATAAAGTGGATAGCAGCGATTTGAGAACCGAATCGTTCGTACGCCGGCGCGTAACTATCGAAGCGGTGTCAGTGACGAAGAAAGCAAACGAGACAGATTCATCACTGACGTGTACGCGGCGGTTGGCGTCGTATTATAAGTGAAGCTGAGCCTATTCCAGTCGCCTCCGCGCCACTCGTTTAAAATTCCCTGGTCTCCGCCGTCCCAGGTGCCTTTGGATTGTAGCAGTTCATTAAGTTGGGTAAATTTGTCCTCTCCAGGCGACAATACTAGAACGCCAGAGTTGAAGATGTCTGGCCAACCGACGTCGGGAACGGCGGAGAACTCGTGCGGAAGCGTAAAAAGATGGGAAAGCGGGCGAACGGGGAGAACGTCGGCGTCGAGAAATATGATCTTGGAGTATTGAGTAAGACGAAATACGTGCAATTTTGTAAGGACAGTGTTCAAATCGAGACGGCCTAGACGTGAGGAGTAAGTGGTGGTCAGGTGGAAATTGATGGAGCAAGGATCATGGGGCGGTGGGGTACGGAGCGAAGGACGCGTCAGAAACGCTCCGCAGCCCTGAACGTGATGCGGGGGATACAAGGCGCCTGATTTCAGGGCGTATGATGCGCATACACGCGTCGAAGGAAGGGGGAATGTAGACGACCTACCAAGGAGTTTAAGGCCCTTATCGTCTTCCTGCGCGATGATTTCCACTCCGACCACGACATCGTATGCTCTTCTGAGCTGTTTTATCGCGGACACGTCGACAGACTCCGGGGTGACCAGACAGACTGTCTGGAAGTCGACCTCTGGGGAAACGGCGGGGGACGGGTGGATGTCCCTGAGGGCGCCGGCGAGGGTGAGCGCGCCAGGGAGGTAGGCGTCGGACGTGAGGAGGGTCACGAACGCATAGTTCGCCATGGAGGCGGGAGGGAGAGAAGCAAGAAGATCTAAAAGTTGAAGAATCCAAAATTGTATGCGACTGTTTACATAGCGGCCCGACCGCCGTTACAAAAAAAAGCTTGTCCTCTTTCTCACTTTTCTGAATTCAAACCGTTCCTCATGGAATCTGCGCGAATCACACTTCCATTGGTCTAAGGCCGCAATACGCGTTTCTTGTTTGATAGCTTTCATACATATCATTCATCCTGTCCGCCGCTTCGCACGCGGGCTGTAGTAGTTTGTACATTCCAGCGCCGACTGCGCCGATAGCGTCTGCTCCAAGAAAAGAACCAGGAGAAGCGCGGGATCTGGTCACTTCCAATACTTCCAAGACCGATAGAGTGAAGACTACTGAGTAAATGCGCGTCCGAGGGCACCAGGGTTTCACTTGGAAACCTTAGTTAGCTGGAGGGGATCCTCGATTCTTTTGTGATGAGTCGGAGTGTTGAAGCCGATTGCTTCCAGCGCGTCCTGACGTCATGCCGCGATCGTGAATTTTGGCTGTCCTCGACCTTCGTCGATGTGGACGAGCAGGTTATCCTCGCTGCCGCCTGCACTCCGGGTATCTGTTCTTACTCCCGTACGACCACCACGACCGTTTGCGCCCCTCTGGACCCGCCATGTATCCTACTTGCCACAAGGTTTCTTTACACGAAAACCAATTCAGCGTTTCTCTTTACGACGAACTGCATTATGGTTGCTCCCCGTGGGAGGAGGGCTGGCGCTGTATTATAGACCGGAGCCAACATCCCTCATCCCCTCCATAATTGCGTCCCCGCCATAATTCCCTGTCAACCTCGCCGAGTCGCCATCCCGTTATTGCTTCGCCTTCCGATTACGAGCTGACAATTGGGGCTCGAATACTAGCCTTCTTGCATGACCGCATATGGGAGCCTCTCCTCACCACTAAACGTTTCCTGTACCCCTCTTCGCGCTCTTCGTTCCGGTCATCATCTGCAGTCCCAATGCTCCTCGTTTGGAAAGCCGGAAAAACACAGCGACAGGTGGGGTTGCAGTATGGTGGTATAATTTTCTCGTCAGCAAGATGGAGACCGCCGGCCCAGCCTTCATAAAGGTGAGACCAGCCGCAGTTCTTGTACTCCGCCTTACGTGAATTAGTTGGCACCAATGGGCGGGATCGCGCGCCGATCTCTTCCCCTCCCAGCTGTGTGACCGGCTAGGTAGACTGCATTCCAGTGGAAACCACACTCCATGTCACATACGAGAAAGCAAATCGAGAAGGTGTTCCAGCGGCGGTTTGACGAAGTCTTTGAGGGAATTTGACGAGGAGCCGATCGGAACGGGTGCTATCGCGCAGGTATTGTCGTTTGGCCGCTCCCGGGATCGTAACTCTAATTGTTTTACAGGTCTATCGAGCTACCCTCAAGCAAGATTTGATCCCGCCCTCATATTTGGGGCCCCGACGACAACGAAGGGCCCTGCAGGCGCGTTAGCTCCCGTAATCCTCCAGGACCCCCCCACCCTCCGTCCCCACCGCATCTGTCGCGATTAAGGTTCTCCACCCCCATGTCCAGAAGACGATTTCGAGGGATCTATCCATCATGTCGTTCTTTGCGCACTTTATTACGCTCTTCCCTGGATGCAGTGGCTCTCGCTGCCGGAAGAAGTAGACGTTTTCGGCCAGATGATGTTCCAGCAGTTGGATCTGCGCCACGAAGCCGAGAACCTGCTCAGATTCGAAGCAAATTTTGCTTCGAGGAAGGTCCCGGTCACGTTCCCGCGTCCCCTGGTATCTTGGTCAACGACCGACCTGCTGGTGGAGGAATATGAGAATGCCCTCCCTCTGGAAGCGTTCTTGAAAAACGGGGGAGGTCCGTTCGAGGATCAGGTTGCTACAGTTGGGCTGGACGCATTTCTGGCAAGTCTTCTTCGTCGTGACCTTCCTGCCCGTCTCTTATTTTGAATCAGAACATGCTCCTGCTGGATAATTTTGTCCATTCGGATCTGCATCCAGGAAATATCATGATCAAGTTCAGCAAGCCGCCCACGACCCGTTTCCTTCTAGGCAGCATATTCCATTCGCTCTTCCACAAGGGCGAAATCGGCCACGTACCCGAAGTGCATTTGCCAGACTCGCACTCGGACGAGATTGTCTCCCAGCTCACTAAACTCGTCGACGACCCGGCCGCGTGGCGCGCCAAACTAAACAAACTCGGCGCAGAGGGCTACATCCCAGAAATCGTGTTCATCGACGCGGGGCTGGTAACCACCCTCTCCGAGGTCAACCGCAAAAACTTCCTCGACCTCTTCCGCGCGATGGCGCAGTTCGACGGGTACCGCACCGGCCAGCTCATGGTCGAGCGGTGCCGCTCCCCCGAGCTCGCGATCGAGACAGAGACCTTCGCGCTGAAGATGCAGCATCTCGTGCTGAGTGTGAAGCGCAAGACGTTCTCGCTGGGGCAGATCAAGATCTCGGACATCCTCACGGAGGTCCTTAAGGCCGTGCGGGACCACCATGTGAAGATGGAGGGCGACTTTGTGAATACTGTGATCAGTATCCTCCTGCTCGAAGGGATTGGGCGGCAGCTCGATCCAGGGCTTGACTTGTTCAAGAGTGCGCTGCCGATTCTGCGGCAGTTGGGTGGGCAGATGGCTGCGTCGGCGACGATAGAGTCCGAGAGGCAGACCGGGAACCTGGGAGCCATGTTGAAGGTATGCCTTTTGTCCGTGTGCTGATTTTTTGTGTTGACGATTGTATCCCCAGACGTGGGCGTGGCTTGAGGCTAGGCAGCTTATTTCCTGCGTCCATTGTAAATGCGGATGAGTCGGTGAAATACGGATGGTACGTCTTTCTCCTACCTTTCGCCTGTCACATCTGACTCGGATTCTCAGGCTCTCGCCCCACTGTTTGACCCCAGAGTTTTTATGACGTAAATATTGTACACTCAGACATTAGTATAGATCGTATCTTACCAACAATTTTGTCAGAACGCACTTCAAATCTCATTGGGACCTGTCAAAATCATGGTGGCGATACATCGCAAATCATAGCACAATCTTATCTTACCGAAGAGCAAAATTTTCTGCGGTCGTTGGCAAAAAGCGGACAAATTACCAATCAGCTTCCGACGCTTAACTCTTCGACGGAGCGTTGATTTCGGTGTTCCGTCGCCTTCTGTATTTTTTACATTCATTGATATAAGAGCGGGCGGCAATTGTCGATTATTCAGCTCCTCGTCATCTCGATGACATTACCGCCAAGTAAGCATGCTCAATTCTTGATGACATGAAGCGGTCTCCCATATAAAAAAGCGCGTGTTTTCTGGAAGAACCACATCCTCAGTTCGCTCTAAAACTCTCACCATCTACTATGTCCAAGGTCGTTATCGTAGGCGCGGGCGCAGGAGGAGGTTCCGCAGTTGCGCGCGCCCTCTCTACCAAGCTCCCCTCGGCCAAAATCACACTCATTAACCCTCTTCCTTATGCCATCTCGCGCCCAACACTCCCTAGGTATGTCCTAGGACCTGTCTTGTTCGTTTTAGGGCATTGCACAGTAATATCTGGACCAGAATGACAGTGTCCGAGTCGAACGACTTGTTCGAGACCGCAGTTGGTTCCGTACGACAAGCTCTTCGCCAACCCCAACGGCACTTTTGTTCAAGGCGTTGTCGAGACCATCCGGCCGGAGAAAAAGGCGGCTCTGTGATTCTCGCGGATGGCCAAGAGCTGGCCTACGACATCCTTGTTCTCGCACCGGGTGCGTCCTGGGAGGGCCCTTTGGATTTCCCCGGGGACGCCGACGAAGTAAAGGCGTTCGTTACCGAGAGCCGGTCACGGTTCAAGAAGGCGCAGAAAATTGTACTCGTTGGAGGCGGGGCTGTCGGAGTTGGTAAATATCTTAACTGCGAGATCCTCTATCAGCTACTTATCCGTCTCAAAAGAATACGCCGGAGAAATCAAGGACGAGTGGCCGGTATGTTTACACCTTTACGGCTATTCCGTCCAACTCAATCTTCGTCCTTTTCGCAGGACAAGGAAGTGACGATCGTTCACGGAGATAGCATTCTCTTGAACTCCACATACCCTGCCCGCTACCGAAACGGACTTCAGAAGAGCATTCGTGCTCGGGGCGTTAATATCGTCCTAGATGACTTTGTCGACGAGATTCCTGCTCCTGGACCGGCATCTATTAAAACTCGCAAGGGGCGTAGTGATTGAAGCCGACCTGGTTGTACGTCAGTTTTCTTGACATCCAAGTTCACCAGCTAATGTATTTTTTTTCAATCCAGGTCTCTACCCGAGGCCCCCGCCCAAATACCGCATTTATCGCCAAGTCTCTCGGCGAAGATGCTCTGGACGAGCGGAAGCAGATCAAGGTCACCCCGACATTACAGCTGCCCAACCATCCCGATATCTTTGCGCTGGGGGATGCCATCAACACTGTCGAGCAGAAACAGGTCATGAAGGCCATGGCGCACGGCGGAATTATCACTGGAAACATCATCGCACAGCTCTCTGGTAAATCCTTGTCCCCATACAAAGGTGCGACCCTCTACTTTCTTCATTCTGAACGGGCAGTGTGTCTGATCTTACCTCCTTAGGATCCCCTGAAGTAATTGTCATCACCAACGGCAAGGTGGGTTTCCTCTCGTTGCAGATGCATTTAAGCTGATTTTCTTGAAGAACGGAGGGAAGGCGTATCTTGGTTTCCTGTGGGGAATCACTTTTGGCGATTGGTTCGCCAGGATGCTGAAGTCGAAAACCTTGCTGGTTCCAATGACACGCGGCGCTATGGGCTACTAGAATTTCAATTTATCGGACACTCTAATTACTGTGTATGTTCTAGCTTTTGTTATCTTAATTGTGGATTTTCTTTGGCTTCAGCAAATGGGCCCGTTACCGCTCTTGGGACAAAGTAGTGTAGCTTGAGGCTCGACATCTCGACCCATCCCAGACGTTTTCTCTTAGGTGGAACGAACATTCTCAAATACTCCATCCGTCTATGTTTATTGGAGCCCTGAACTACAAATTTGATGTTTTCTATGTTGCGACCCGATTCTGAGATCCTCAAAAGAGGATGATACTCAGTCTCAGCATCCATCGATATCCATCTACCAAGCCCGTTCGTACTGATTAGCAATCTTCGCCTCGCTTCCCAAGGCCTTCGCAGCCTTGATGGCCCAATGAGGGTTGCGCAACAGTTCCCTGGCGAGGAAAACCACATCTGCTTTGCCGTCCTGCAAGGTAGGACTCCGCAATCACAGGATCGGTGATGGTTCCAACCGCGCCAACGATGAGCGAAGGGTGGGCTTTCTTGATCGCCTCTGCAAACGGCACCTGAAGACAGGAAAATCAATACCGAACGCAGAAAAAGCGGCAGGATGCATTATACCTGGTACCCGTGTTCGATGTTGCCGCCGGCGACCGGGGAGATTTTCTGTTTGGCCCAGTTGCCACCACTGCTAACATCGAGGAGGCGATAACGCCCAAGCTCAGCAGCTTGTCCACCCATGCTTGCTCTGTTCGATACCCCATTGCAGCCAGGTGCCGTCCTCGGATTTCTCGGGTCCGTCTGCCCAATCAGTAGCACTGATGCGGACGACGAACAGCGGTTTATCCTTCCATTCTGAGCGGATGCGTTCGAGAATTCGCGTTGGGAACCCTCAACCTGTTCTCAAGAGAGCCACCGTACTGATCTGTTCGAGTGTTCGACAGGGGAGAGAGAGACGAATTCGTGGATATAAGATAGCCATGAGCCCCGTGAACCTCGATAAAATCGACTACGATATGGTTAAAATTTAATAGCTCGAGAAGATCAAGGCGCACTAACATCCGAATTTCGTGGCAGCGTTTGGTGGCCGCAGCGAAAGCGTCCTCGATATACTGCAGATCTTGTTCCGTTCGCAGCCTTTGGGCTGGGGTAAGTCTCGGACCAAGGGATCGCGCTGGGACCATAGACTAAGGAACGAGATTGAGATTAACTACGCATGAGATTCATAAACAAACCATTATTGGGCCAGCCGTTTTCGTTCTCTTGCGCGACCCAGGAAGTTCCGTGGCCTACCCTATCTTTTACCCACGGAGCGTAGGTCGACGCTTTGCGGCCTGCGTGTGCGAGCTGGATACCAATTTTGGTTCCTTGGCTGTGGGAAAATTCGACGATTCTCTTCAAGGTGCAATTTGACTGTCTGTCCAGAGGCCCTGCAGACGGATTATAATTTGGATCACAGCAGAGAAAGGTCCACAATTACGGCATCTTCAGGAGAAATGCGACCCTCGGGAAACACGCTAGTAGCCTCCACGCAAATTGCTCCTACACCGCGAGTGGCGAAGCCCTGTTTATTCGTGGAAGAGTTATAATTAGTGGGATTCAGAATATTATGCGCAAGTGCACACTTGCCCCGATGTGAACGAGATGCCAGTCGGTTGCGTGGCCATCCGCAGAGCTTTCGACGCGTTTAAAATGACGGTTGAAAGGAAACAGTACTAGAAATTACCTGTATTGGCACATCGGAGACTACATTGGGTTAGAGCGACGATCGAGACCCAACTTGGGAATGTAGGTTGAAAGCTAACATACCACAAAAATACGATTCTTGAAAGTACACCCTTGATTTCAATAGGCTTGAATAATTCCGGCTGCTCGCCAGACTGCAGCCGCGCGTGAGCACTGAGAACGCGCGGATGAACTTGAACCCAACCAGATGCGTTCCAATTGCTGGCTCGTTGGCTGGATAACATTCCCGGCTCCTGGACACCGACGTTGATGTGGGACATTGTCGTGGTCTAATGAATGGAGGGAGAGCGAGTACAAGAGGATGATTAATATTCCCTCGCCGCTTATGATCGCGACGTGCATTAAATTGGTTCCGCTTGGGTTCCGCGGCCCGGGCCCGCGGCGAACTCAAACGGCCGAATGATTGAAAGCCCCAATTCCTTTCGAATTCGATGGAAGAGAATCGGTCGTTTAAAAAAAAACTATTCAGTATACAGATTGGGAGTCGTCAGGCTAAAGAACCGTTAAAACCTAGTAACCTTCTAGTGCCATGCCCGTTCGTACTGGTTGGCGGCCTTCACAGTACATCCAAGGTTTGTGCCGCCCTCAGGACCCAATGAGGGTCGCGAAGAAACCCCCTCGCCAAAGATACAACATCTGCTTTGTTGTTCTTTAAGGTAAGACTCGGCAACCATAGGATAGTCAATAGTTCCGACTGCGCCGACAATGAGCGGACGGGTGGGCTTTCTTCATGGCCTCTGCAAACGGAACCTGAAGATAGAAAATTGAGCAACGATTTCAGAAAAGGGTTGTATGAGGTCCAATACCTGGTATCCGGGGACTATCTTTCCATCGATGACGGGTCCGATCTTCTGTTTTGAACCAGTTCCCACCAGAGCTGCAATCAACCAGGTCGGACGATCCCCAAGCTCGAACATCTTCTCAACCCATAGGATGCTCTGCTCTATGCCCCATTGCAACCAAGTACCATCTTCAGATTTTTCGGGCCCTTCTGCCCAATCAGTAGCACTAATTCGGACGAACAGAGGTTTATCTGTCATTCTTGGCGGATTCGTTCAAGAACTCGCGTCGGAAATCTCAAACGATTCTCGAGACTTGGGCCACCGTACTGATCAGTTCGGGTGTTCGACCACGGGGAGACGAATTCGTGCATGAGATAGCCGTGAGCCGCATGAAATTCGATGAAGTCGACTGTGAAGAGTTGAAACTATTGATTCATAAAGGACGCTGCCAGACTTACACCCGATTTTCTTGCAGCGTTTGACGGCCAAAACGAAGGCGTCCTCGACGTATTGCATGTCTTGTTCCGTCATCATCTTCGGGTTGGGATTATTCTCTGACCAAGGTATCGCGCTCTTGCGCATAAACTACGAAATGAAGTTGAGATTGCTTAGTGACGAATAATCGTGAACGAACCATTATCGGGCCAGCCGTTTTCGTCGGCTTGCGCAAACCCAAGAAGTTCCATGACCTGTCTTTGCTTTGATCCAAGGGGCGTAGGTCGAGGCCTTGCGGCCCGCATGACAGAGTTGGATGCCAATTTTTTGTACCTTGGCTATGGCAGAGAACTCAACGATTCTCTGCAATGGCACCATCTGACTGTCTTGCCACAGACCCTTGAGATACACATCATAAGTGCTGTTGCACATGATCATTTATTTGAACCTACGGCGTCTTCGGGAGATATGCGGCCTTCTGGGACCACGCTGGTGGCCTCCATACAAATGATCCTGCGCCGCGAGTAGCGAAGCCCCTGTTTGTGGAAAGAAGAAAATCAAGGCAATATAAATATCAGGCCCAAGCCACTTACGCCGATGTGAACGAGATGCCAATCGGTTGCATGTCCATTCGATGAGCTTCAGCGCGTTGAGCCGCGCAAATTCAAAGGCCCCAGTAGGGAATCACCTATATTGGCACATCGGAGACTACGTGATTAAGGATTTTATTGAGGACCAACTTGCGCGATGCATGTTGAAGCTCACATACCACAAAAATACGGTTCTTGAAAGTACACCCTTGATTTCAATAGGCTTGAATAATTCCGGCTGCTCGCCAGGACTGCAGCCGCGCGTGAGCATTGAGAACGCGCGGATGAACTTGAACCAACAATGTGCGTTCCAATTGCTGGCCTCGTTGAGAGGATAATATTCCCGGGCTCCTGGAACGGCTGCGTTCACGTGGGCCATTATGTCGTGGTCTATATAAAAACCAGGTAAAGTGTGTGTCCTTCTCATGGATAAGAGGATGGCTTTTATAAGGGCTGAAGACAAGGCTCGGCAAGCACTCAAGACACCTGCGAGAATTGATGTCCCCGCACTGACGTTCCAATAATAGTGATCGCGTCGATCTTGACCGAATATGCCCGTTCTGCTCACAAGCGCCCACCATGCGATTCACCCAATCCTCCTCAAACAGCTGCAGAAGCTGGAATCAGATGCAGAGTTTATACAGTACAGAGTTCGCGTTCCAATAGGATCACCTCGTCCACTGGGAAGCAATATTTTGCCAAAATCGGTCTAGAACACGAGGAAGAACAGTACATCGGGGAAGCAGAATCTCTGAAAACATATCGCAGCCGCTGCCCCCGGCTTGGCGCCTTAGTGGCCGCTTCGGGCTTGGACGGAAAGAAGCCTTTTCTGATCACCGAATACAAAGATTTGACTTCGCTCAATGACGCTGCAGCGGGGGTCTTGGGAAAACGATTGGCCACGGAACTCCATGCTTACAAGGGTTTGGAGGGTTTTGGATTCGGTGTGCCCACCTATTGCGGGGCGACTAGGTTGCAGAACGGCTGGTTCGACCGCTGGGATGATTGCTTCAGTGCCATGATAGGCGATTTATTAACCCAGTTGAAGAAGAAAGGTGGTTTTGCTGCGCTCTGTGCCAAGGGCGACAAAGTAAGGACGGAGTGAGTATATCTGTTGCATGAACTGGGACCCCAAGTTCAAGAATTCCTCATTCAGCGTTATTCCTGTACTTCTCGGTGCGCGTCTGAATTTCTTAATACCAGTGAAACTGACCCCCAAAAGGGCCTTTGATCATCCAACCTGTGCTTCTTCATGGAGACCTATGGTCTTGGAAACATGGGGACTGAGGCAAGCAGCGGGGGAACCCATAATCTTTGATCCTGCGAGTTTTGTCCGTACTCCAAAGCTTCGCCCTGCGCAAAACATACTGACCCCAACCCAGTACGGGCACAATGAGGCCGAGTATGCACCCCAGTTGACCTCATTCCATTCCATTGATTGAAATGTGGAATTAGCCTCGCCATCGCCCGGATTTTTTGGCGGTTGTACCAAAAACATTTTTCGAAACTTACGAACAGCATCACCCCAAGACAGACCCCGTCGATCAATACGAACTGAGAGGATATTTATATGAGTTGTTTCACTATCTCAATCATACCTTGCTGTTTGGTGTTACGCACAACGAACTTGCCGCGACCCGTGCTAAATTCGTTTCTCAGGGACATATGCTTCCAGTGCAGAGACGAAAATGGACACCCTACTTCAAGCCGCGTAGCGAAGTTGTGAGAGATTGCGATGCAACATTCATACACAATTTTCCTCTACACACGCCGAGGTACACTAACCTTTGTAGCACTTGACTATACCATAGTTTGTACTTTCTGCTGAGGTTTCCACAACACAACGGGGAGCTCTCGACTGGGCGATCGACCTCATCATCCGTGTGCACAATTCCACAACTAGGCAGTTCGAGGAGATTCCATACACCATCCGCTCCGCGCTTGCGCTACTGAGAACAGTGTTCAAGCCGCGTCGAGACAGCGGCAAAAGAAAAACGTACCTGACGCATCAGCGATTTGGTTTTGCGGATACCTCTGCGACCACAGCACCCATGGTGGACAGTCGCATGCATCTGCGAGTCATGCTCTGGGACTGGCACAGGATCGGACGTGGGTGGGGGGACGGGAAACGATGTGCCGACGACCGGACGAGAGTGGGCGAAGGCGGGATGCGTAAATGAACCGCAAACATCGAGTGTGATGAACATCTCCGGGGGTCAGGCGCGAAGTGGCTGGGGAAGGGTAAGGATTTCCGGAGAGGCGGCGGCGGTTTCGGTGTCCCATTGAATCCGGGAGATCCGAGGGGATGCTTGGGAACGCGAGCAGGCGTTACATCTACATCGGGCTGGGCTTCCTCCTCGCTCCTCGGCTCCGCATCCTCAACCAGCACCTGCACTTTGCCAGTGCTGAGAGGCGGAGGTTAAAAACGTGATAACCCGCCTTTCCGAGGTCGCACTGATACCCAAATCTTTCCTTTCGTCGCTGTACCAGGCAGACGGAAGGTGCCGCTGGTCTGATGCCATTTATCCTGGGCTTGGCTAGTTCTGCGGCCTTAGCCTTCTTGCGGCTCGGCAAAGTGGACCATTCATCAGTCCGGGTCGGAGCGAAAATAGTCGTAGCATCGCTGGTCTGCCGCTTGAGCGGCCGGGCAGACTTCTTTGGGGGAAGAAGTTTGGTAGCGGTTTCGCGTTTACGGTGCGGGGATGGGCTAGGGGTGGAGACGGGTGAGGGAATGGAGGGGATGGGACTGGAGGGAGGCAGATTGAGATCATGTTGGCGGCACGCATCTCTCGACTGTGAAGGTCGATAGACTGATGCTGTCATAACACTCGGCTCGTACTGGGTTGCAGAAATTTCGGCAAGTCTGCTGGTGGCGGCGGAAATCAAGTGGCTGAAAGCTAGGAAACGGATTCGAAAGGTTCGGAATGCAAAGTCGAGGTGAAAGGGACAACAAGCATGTGGCGATATCCACCAGCAGTGGTCGAATTCGAAGGGATTTGGAGAGCAGGTGCAAGTCCTAATTAAACCGTAAGCCGCTAGGAAATGCACCACGTAAATATACTCACTCGGAATGTCAGTCGAATGAGATTGATAAGCTGTAGTCGCATGCATTTGCGAAGGTTGGCTAGATTTTCCATGAGGGTATCTAGGTTGGGCTAATGAGGAATTCATCGCAAATGCGGATTGGGGTGGACGAAGGGGAGAAGTATAGAAAGCAGGAGTCTTGAAAGTCGGATTAGCAATAGCACTGCCGCGCAGCTCGAGGGAAGAGGGCTTCAGAGGCGAGGAGAAGGAAATTGGCGCTGGCGGTCGAATTTCTTCACAACTTTTTTGGGGAAAGCAGTAGATATATGCGCAGGTACTTCGTTAAAAGCGAACGGCGATGCATTGTTGGGATGCGAATTAGGAATCATTGGGCCGCGCACTCTAGGGGGAGGGACTTTCGGAGGCGACGGTAGTCTCTTTGGGGGAGATGAACGAGCGAAGGCTGTAGATATAGGGCGCATCTATCTCGCTTACCGGCCCGCGGCAGAATAGCTCTTCGGATTTTGGCTTCCAAGCGGTGAGATCTGGGCGGGGTAGGATCTGGCTGTCTATCCTGGGCATAGATGGAGTCGTAGTGGCAGGGGAACGACAAGGGCCTTGGTTGATGGCGGAATAGTATTGGCGTTAGGAGACTGTGCCTTTGCCTTCGACTTTCGTTGCAGGATTGGATGATTTTTTCTGCTCCGCCGCTTTCTTCTTGAAACTGTCGACTATCCTTCCTGTCGGTTTTTTGGGAGCGGGCTTAGTGGAACGAGTAGGAGCAGGTGCAGGGGGGCATGGCTACGTCGAGCAGCAGCATTGATTTTAGCGAGGCTGAAAGGATTCGGCTTGTATACGACGGTTTCCTCTCTGTGAGAGATATCCAGGTCATGAAGCAATCTAGTTTTCCTCCGAAATAGCAGTGGTATAGTTAGAATCGTCGTGGGAATCGGATTCCGAGTCTGAATCGTGGTTAGTTTTCGTGGATCGAAGGTGAAGGACCAAGGATCGGAGGTTGTTGAAGGCATGAGAGAGAGAAGAGAATCGACTGCTGACAAACATTCCCACACAACCTTTTGGCTTGTTCATCATCTCGGAACCGGACGCGTCCTCCTCCAGCTGGCGTACCGTATTCCCAGCAAGCAAGAACCGTGTATTTGTATCTTTTGAAGCGTTTCCATTCGGGTCGCATGCTTTCTTTTGGCTTTAGAACATGAGCCAAGGTATTCATTGCCTTTGACTTGCCCAACCTTCCTCCCTCTGAAACCCGTTAGAATATCAAACACAAGACCCATATTCCTATGAAGAACCGAACTACGGAGATGAGGAGGATGAGTACGAAGAAATCACGCAAGAGGACTGCTGGACTGTGATCTCCAGCTTCTTCGACCAAAAGGTCTCGTGCGCCAGCAGCTTCGACTCTTTCGACGAGTTCGTTGCAAAATACGATGCAGGAACTTGTCGACGAGAACTCCGACCTCATCCTTGACCAGGCGGATCAGCACACCGGGCACGACTCGATATGTCGCGTCGATACGAGATCAAGTTTGGCCAGATCTACCTCTCGCGTCCTACTGTAACCGAGGCGGACGGCACTGTCGTTCCAGTATTTCCGCAGGAGGCGCGTCTACGGGAATCTCACATATTCCGCGCCGTTATACATCGAGATGAAGCACCGGGTGCTCGTTGGACGCGAAGACCCAGACGGGATGCCTGGAGACATTGCATGGGAGACGGAGCATGATAACAACCCGGAAGATACCACGAAAGTAGGCATTGGAAAGGTGCGTGGACCATCAAGTTTCCTTCGCCGCCGTCTAACACTATGACAGGTACCATCATGCTGCGCTCAACGTTCTGTATTCCTCCGGGGATTACAAGACCAGGATCTGTACGATTTGAACGAGTGCCCGTATGACTCCGGAGGTTACTTCATTATCAATGGATCCGAGAAAGTCTTGATGCCCAAGAGCGATGGCCACCAACCATGTTTATGTGTTTCGCCAAGGCGCAGCCTTCTCCCATTAATTTCCTAGTGGAAATTCGTAGTGCAGTAGAAAAGGGCGGCAAAACCATCAGTCAATTCCAGGTGAAAATGTTCCACCCGCAACCAGAGAGCGTTCGGTGAGTGATCAGTTAACCGCAGCAGACGGTTTTTGACCATCGCGCAGTCTGGTGGTAATGTGATGAAAGCCACGATCCCGTACATTAAGGTCGACATCCCAATTTGGGTCGTTTTCCGCGGCCTAGGCGTCATCTCGACCGCGATATTCTCGAGCACATTTGCTACGACATGCAGGATTCACAAATGCTTGAAATGCTGAAACCATGTATCGATGAAGGTTTCGTCATCCAGGACCGTGAAGTCGCTCTTGATTTCATCGGAAACCGTGGAACGACGACTGGTCTGTCGCCGCGAGCGTCGAATTCGATATGCGCAGGAAATCCTGCAGAAAGAGATGCTACCCGCACGTGTCGATGGCAGAAGGGTCAGAATCGAACAAGGCCTTATTCTTCTTCGGCTACATGATCCATCGACTGCTCCTGGCCGCCCTCCGAGCGGCGAGAACTCGATGATCGTGACCACTTCGGCAAAAAAGCGTCTCGATTTGGCAGGCCCGCTGCTTGCAGAAGCTTTTCCGCATATTGTTTAGAGAAAACTGACCAAGGATGTATACCGATATCTCCAAAGGTTCGCACTGTCATTCTCGGTCTTCGGCCCTCTCTGACCTGTTTTAGTGTGTCGAAACGCAAAAGAGTTCAATTGAAGATGGCCGTCAAGCATCAGACGATTACCAACGGATTGAAGTACTCTCTGGCCACCGGCAACTGGGGCGACCAGAAGAATCCGGGGTCCAGCAGCGCGGGAGTTTCCAGGTGCTGAACAGGTACACCTACGCCTCCACGTTGTCTCATTTGCGTCGGTGCAATACTCCCTTGGGACGGGAGGGTAAAATTGCCAAGCCCCGGCAACTGCACAACACCCACTGGGGGATGGTGTGCCCAGCTGAAACACCCGAGGGGCAGGCGTGTGGACTGGTGAAGAATCTTGCGCTCATGGCATGCATTTCCGTCGGCTCCTATTCCGCACCGGTCATCGAGTTCCTCGAGGAGTGGGGCCTCGAGTCTCTCGAGGAGAACGCCCACTCGTCTAACGTGCACGAAGGTTTTCGTCAACGGAGTTTGGATGGGTGTTCATCGTGACCCAGCAAACTTGGTCAAAACGATCAAGAAGCTGCGGAGGAAAGACGACATAGCCCCGAGTATCGGTGGTACGAGATGTTCGCGAGAGGGAGCTTCGGTTGTATACCGACGCTGGGCGCGTTTGCCGACCCTTTTCATCGTCGATAACCAGCAGCTCGTTCTCCAGAAGAAGCACGTCAAGTGGCTCAGCCAAGGTACAATGACGACGGGGACGAGTACAAATGGGAGCAGCTGATAAAGGGCGGCGTCATCGAGCTGCTGGACGCCGAGGAAGAGGAACGGTTATGATCTCGATGACCCCCGAAGATCTAGAAAACTCGCGGTTACAGCAGAGTGGAATCGATCCCACGCAAACGACACCGAGTTTGATCCAGCTGCTCGCCTGAAAGCCGGAATCAGCTTGAATACTTGGACACACTGCGAAATCCACCCCAGCATGATCCTCGGCATATGCGCGAGTATCATCCCATTCCCGGATCACAACCAGGTACGTTGAACTTCCCGCGCAAGTCACTAAATACTTATGCATGCTGTAGTCTCCTCGTAACACCTACCAATCCGCCATGGGTAAACAAGCGATGGGGATATTCTTGACCAATTTCCTCATTCGCATGGATACGATGGCCAACATTCTTTATTATCCGCAGAAACCTTTGGCGACGACACGTTCCATGGAATATCTGAAGTTCCGTGAACTTCCCGCTGGACAAAACGCTATTGTCGCCATTCTGTGCTACAGCGGATACAACCAGGAAGATTCCGTCATCATGAACCAGAGTTCAATCGATCGCGGTTTGTTCCGGAGTATCTATTATCGAAGTTACATGGACCTGGAGAAGAAAAGCGGTATCCAGCAGCTCGAGGAGTTCGAGAAACCGACACGCGAAAACACCCTACGCATGAAGCATGGGACGTACGACAAATTGGAGGACGACGGCCTCATCGCGCCAGGCACGGGTGTGGCGGGAGAGGATATTATCATTGGGAAGACAGCGCCGATTCCTCCTGATAGCGAGGAGCTTGGCCAACGGACCCGGGTACACACTCGACGCGACGTCTCCACGCCGCTCAAAAGTACCGAGAGCGGCATCGTCGACCAGGTTCTGATCACGACGAATTCCGAGGGACAGAAGTTCGTCAAAGTCCGCGTCCGGGCGACTCGTATTCCCCAGATTGGAGATAAATTCGCGTCGCGTCATGGGCAGAAGGGGACAATCGGAATCACGTATCGACAGGAGGATATGCCTTCACCGCCGAGGGAATCGTCCCCGATATCATCATTAACCCCCACGCCATTCCATCCCGAATGACGATCGGACATTTGGTCGAGTGCTTACTGTCCAAGGTGGCGACACTAATCGGCAACGAAGGTGACGCAACGCCGTTCACTGATCTCACTGTTGAGTCAGTGTCGGCATTCCTGCGACAGAAGGGCTACCAATCGCGCGGTCTCGAGATCATGTATCACGGGCACACCGGACGCAAACTGCAGCC
Organism: Mycena olivaceomarginata; assembly: GCA_029378375.1. Lineage (NCBI taxonomy): Eukaryota > Fungi > Basidiomycota > Agaricomycetes > Agaricales > Mycenaceae > Mycena > Mycena olivaceomarginata. Next base: position 43,990 of record JARKIC010002336.1, on the reverse strand, counting down.
CAAGGTTTATCTCGGACCGACCTATTATCAGCGTCTGAAGCACATGGGGGACGATAAAATCCACTCTCGCGCCCGAGGTCCCGTTCAGATTTGACGAGACAGCCAGTCGAAGGTCGAAGTCGTGATGGAGGTCTCCGTTTCGGAGAGATGGAGCGCGATTGTATGATATCGCACGGTATTGCGGGCTTTCTTGAAGGAGCGTCTGTTCGAAGCTAGCGATGCATATCGTCTCCCATGTTTGTGATATGTGGGTTTTCTGTCCTCGTTACTATTTTTAGTTCTTACGGTCTTCCAGATGTGGACTGACCGCAATAGCGAATCTCGTACGTTCCATCCGCCGCGCACAATAATTCCTTGCTGACCTTTATTTTTACAGAAAAAGCAGAGTTTCGAGGTTTTGTCTGACAATGAGTTGTTCGTTCTTCCACTTTAACCTTTTTTGCAGTGCCGTCTTGCCGGAATAAAACGGCCCTGTTCTCAATTGTACATTCCCTATGCCGCGAAGCTCCTTTTCCAGGTTCGTGGTTGCCTCCTTCGCCTGTGACTTGCACTCAACTATACCCAGGAATTGCAAAGCATGAATATCGCTGCTCGACTTTTCACCACATCTACGGGACGTATCAGAGACTGATATACATATATTTTGTGGTACTCCGAGAAATAAGATAGCTTTTGCGATGTGGACAATTCTAATAACTACTAATCATCGTTCATGAGACCCCGTCTCTCCTCCTCAGCGTGCGCACTATGCGGCTGTTCCACCAGAGAGGCGACGACGGCGCTTTTTCGCCTCTTCTTCGTCGTCATCGTCCTCGTCCCCGATCTAGCACCCAAGGTAAGTGAATCGGAACCCAAGAAAAATCGTTTAATACCTCAAAGACGACGTTGTCGTCCGCAACCGGGTCGTGACCACCACGACGTACACCGACGAGAGTCGCAGCATCGTCGTCGTCATCGTCTGGTCTGCCTCGTTGGCCCATAGACTCGAGGTCGTAATCCTCGGCATCCTCTTCATCCTGAGCGAGCTCGTCGGACATCGCCAATGTGGACATCAAAATGGAAATAAGCACAAGTGGTGTGAACAGAAATGGGAAGCGACGTATCTCCTGTTGTTGGCGGACGGTCGCCAGAGATACGAGATGGCGGCAAATGCGACGAGATACAACAGTGCCAGCCAGCCATCGAGTAACCACCATCGCACGCGCCACGATTTTGCGAATAGTCTGGACAGGATATCTATCAAACTAGCTTATAATAGCAAGCCGGAATGGGCGCACCTTCAGCGAGACGACCGGAAAATGAGAGGGTGGATACCACGAAGAAAACAGCGATCACAACAACCGTGAAGAGAAGGATGCGGTACAAGTTCTCAAACATGGAGAGCTTGTACCGTTGCTTCCGAGCTCGCAGCTGAGCAATCGTCGCTGAGCACAAGATCAGACCTGACTCCCCAAGAGCGAGCGCAGACTTACCATTCAACGATACAATATCCATAGAAGGGAAACCGCTGAGAGTAAATGCAAGCGGGATAACGAACATCAAGAGAACCAGTGCAGATGTCGACTCCAGCTCAAGCTCGACGATGCCGACGGCATATAGAAACTGTGCTGTGTGTTCATACAGGCCGACGGAGGAACCGAGCTACGTACTTCCAAAGATGAAATGTGCACCCGCGAGGATTTGACATTTTAACATTGTTCGACCGAGGAGGACTCCCGAACAACGCTCAAACCTAATCAAAGTGTAAATGCCCACCAAAATTAAAGCTAAAAAGGAACCTGCCTAAAGACACGACGAGAAGCATGAAAAACGACATGGAGTTACGCCCAGCATCTAGGATCGCGACTGGGAGAACTCAGAACGTGGGGGGCATTTAAATCGCAAATTGAAACTCACCAACAATGAGGAAAACGGTCGAGGCGGTACTTTTGCCGTGAGCATTGAGATATCTGTAATAAGCTTGAAGGGACGGTTAAACTTGTGAGCAGAATAATTTAGAATGAACTTGCCCCAATTTGCCACCATCTCGATTACAACCAGTCCGACAAGACCAGAAAGATAATACTGCGCCCATGAGTGTGGTGATCGAGTAGGAAATTATCGAGGATACCTGGATTGGCAGCAAAATCTTGGACGTGTTGGTAGCATAGCCATCCCCAGGCGGCGCCGAAAACGGCATAAACTAAAAACATGGCGAAATAAAACTAGGTTGCCATCAGATATACAAATCTATATCACGAAAGGAACCGTGACTTACGTTACTTTAGGATAATCTGTGGCAGGTAACATCCCATCGAACTGGTTCTGGAAGAACACAAGACCCTTATACGTGGCATGCCCTTCATCGCGCCGGAGCGTTACAGGGATCATGGCTGACAGAGGTTTTAAAGACAGCGATGTACCGGAGAAAAGACAACCCACCAACACAGTAATAACCTGTTTTCCGGACCAAGTAGTGAATGGTTTGGGAGTAAGAATATAGACCGTCGGGGCTTGGGTTGAGATCGTCTGCCGCGAAGACAAGCTCCGCCTCCAGGGAGAGGTATAGTTATTGGGGGGTGGGGTAGGGTTTCCAGCGGGATTGTCCCAGAAACTGCTGCCGCTGACGTCGCCGCCGGCTTCGCTCCGCTCGGTTCGGTTGGCGGGGAGTTCGACACGCGCCGTCCAGAACGAGGTGGAATTGAGATATTTCCCAATCGGAAGGTCGAGGATAAATTTGCCCATCTGAAACAGTTGGAGACAATCTTGCGGTAGATGAGAAACAAGTACCTCTGCTTGAGTACAAAACCCTCCTGCCATGGCGTCCGACGTGCAGGACATACGTCTTCTGCTACCAAGAAAGATGAGCGGCATTCGTGTGCATCGGAAACCATGGGTTTCCGACGGGGCGCATGAGGAGAAACCCACAGGTAGTTCGTTCGTTTGTGAAAGACGTGATTTTCCCAAGGTAGTTCACGTCTGTCCATTCGTAGATTACCCTGTTCAAGGCATAAGCAAAGCCCTTGGGCTTATTGAACGCACAACTCGCATTGCTAGCTGGCCCTGAGAAGTGTCCTCAAAGGTAATGTTGATGTAGGTGTTTTCATTTGCCCACATTCCTACAGGAATACGTTGGTCATCGTTGACCAGTTGTCTAGCGCGACCCGGATCCTACCGCTGCATATTTGCCTCGAGTAATCTTTCTCGAGGACGGAAACCTGGTAGCCGAGACATAAGAGAGAAAAGGAAAGAAGGAGCGGGATGAAGCTCAAGTGAAGATGCATTGCCGACACGAAGTTGTCACAGGTCACGTGTGATGCTGCGGATCGACGCTGCTGAGCGTACCGTGACGCGGCTCATCTCTCTCCAACGACAAGTGCGTGCGGCGGCACCAATTTCCACCGACTCTATTGCTGAAATCGAATCGCCAGGATGTTCGGCGACGACGAGGATGTCTTTGACAGCGTAACTTGGGAGTCTCCGTCGGCACCATATGATACTCCCCAAGAAGGTCCCTCTGGCCCCGGCTTTCGACAAAGCACCTCGGACAGTGATAATCCCAACGACCCCAAATGGGAGGGCTACCTCATTACCACCGTCTCAGATCCTGTCAAAGAACTTGCAGAAACAAAAGATGCATATGTATCCTACCTTGTCTCGGCTAAGGTGTGTTTGTGAATAATGTTGCACCCACAGCATACTCAGGCTCTCAGACCAACTTGCGTATATTCTCGACTGGAAATCCTTCCTCTCGCCGGCGTTTCCAAGACTTTGTCTTCCTCAGAGAGAATCTTGTCCGAGACTTTCCAGCTTGTGTTGTGCCTCCTCTGCCCGACAAGCATCGGTTAGGTATATTTTATGGTATCCTGTGGTGCTTTTCGATCTCATTTTTTCCCCAGAATACATCACTGGGGACAGGTTCAGCCCGGAAGTTCATGGAACGTCGACCGTCTCGAGTAAGTTGAGTTTACACGCGTGCCGAACAATCCTAAAGTACACAAGTCTGGACCGGTTTCTACAGAGATTATCTCGCCACCCCAACACTTCAGAGAAGCACGCTTGTACGCGCCTTTTTTGAATCCACCGAATGGGTGAGTTCCACCAATACTTTGCGTTCAACTCTCTGAACGTTCAAAAGCACGTCCACATGCACCAACACATAGCCCATCCGCCAGGCTTGGAACCGTCTCCGGAATCATTGACAACATATCTGATACCCTGCTCAATGCTTTCGCCCGTGTCCGCAAGCCTGATGAGCGATTTCTTTCCATGCGGGAAGGTGTGGACCAATTCGAGGAGGGTCTTGTTATCTCGGAGCGGTTGTGGACTCGGTTGAGAACGAGGGTCAAGCGGTGAGTTGATTTCCATCGCGTCCTGCCCTCTCTCTTTTCTGCAGTCGAATGTCTGAGGCTGAATGAGATGGGAACCCTGAATCCGGAGAAGACCTGACTGCGGATTATCACGACCTTGCGGTCGCTGTCCAGGGTCTCGGATTTCTGGAATCAGGTATCACGGATCCGCTCAACCATTTTTCAAACACCCTGCTCGAGTTCTCGGCCCTATTACGGCACACAGTAAGTCCATTACATTGTTTCCGCGCCCCAGCTCATCATTCTCAGACCCAAACAACGACTGACCCGTTCTTGGTCCACCTTCACTCGCTTTTGACCTACTCCCATGCTAATCGCGCGGTTCTCAAACTGCGAGACCAGAAACAACTGGATTTCGAAGAACTCTCTGATTATCTTTCGGGTGTCACCTCTGAACGAGACAGGCTTGCCGCAATCATCAGCGGACATGCTGGTAGCAGCGGTCTCGGCCTCGGAGCCTACTTGAAGGACAGGGTTGACGCTTTGCGCGGTGCAGACGATGACCGAAGTCGCGTCGAAAAGATGCGGAAGCTGGACGTCAAAATCAAGGAGGGTGAACTATCTGTCTTCTCAGATCTCCAGGCTCCCCGCTCATTTCGAACCTAGCTTCAAGACGCCGTGACCACGGCGCACGAGACTTCGGATGCGTTCAGTGATGAGACACTCCGTGAACAGGCTATTTTCCAACACTCCAAAGAAGCGGAGATGAAGGAAATGTTGGGCAATCTTGCAGACGGTCAAATCGAGTTCTACAAAACGGCAAGTCCAATGGTCATGGTCTTTCTCCATCAGTTTTGACCAATTTATTGCAAGTCCATGGAAGAATGGGAAAGAATCATTCCGCTGATTCAACGCATTCGTGTACATCCTTGATTTTTTATTATAATACAGTCAAATTATTATCTCGTATTTGTAACCTCTCCCTCGACGGGCTTGTCGCCCACCGTCTGTTGGTTTGTTAATTCTTCCAGGCGGACATCCGGCTCTTGTTGGGGGGCTGTTGGTTGTTTTGCCTCCGGCTTTCCGCCTGCAATCCCAAGTTTGCCTTTGGCAAGTGCCTCTCGCTCGCGTTGAAGTTTAACATCCGTTTCTTGAACCGCGAGTGAGAGCTGAAGAAACAGTCAGCAGTCATTGCTCAAAAACCGCCGCGAAGACTTGCATTTATGATTCCCGTATTAACAGCTCGAACCCTGTTTGAAGTTAGAATGCGAAGGATTTCGCCCAGTCTATAGACCCACATGTGCATTTCTGCGTCTTCAGACGCTGCGGCGGTTGTATGCTGAGTATAAGCGGGTATCCACGGCGGTGGATTCTATCCAAATGGATTATTAAGAGTGCTTGGACACAGCCAAAAAAAAATCCGTGCCTTGTCTTTTGTCGCCGGAACGTTATCTGTTTTGAGCTCGATAACAATGCTAAATGAAACATCGTCTAAAGGCCTTCCATCATAGGCTGCCCAGATGCAATAATGTAAACCTTACCGCCCAGGTACATTTGTCCCAATTGTGATTCAACCATATTCAGTTTAACCAGAAATCCCCGGAAGTATTGGCCAAGGGCAGCGGACGAGATGGCATCCTCCACGCTAGAACAAGACTTGAAAATTGTGGGACGAAATCACGGATCGGACCGACCTAGTATCTTTATTGAATGCCTCGACTTGCACGACATTCTCGATGGAAAACAAAAATCGTTCGAGGGCAACTTCCTCCTTGTCCTTAATGACAACAACGACATTCTCGACGTTTGCCCTAGCGAGACATTCAGGTTGTATCCACAAGCCGCAATGGTCGCCGTGCGCACGGTCAGCAGCTGCTCCCCGATGGCCTTGACAGCGCCGGTTATGTAGTCATTCAACGCTGGATGTCGCGATTGGAACACAGGAGTATCGTATTTCTTGCGGCGTATAAACAGGTCTGCAGGATATATTTGGCGGACATATAGTATCTGGTGAAACAGCAACTTCGACTACCGAGAAGTCATGCGGTCAAGAATAGAATGGCTGTTTGGAATCCGCTGGACCACATACTGAACTCTGTGATGCCGCGAACGGTCTCTAGACGGCGCGGGTTAGGATTTTTCAAGGAGTTATTTCGGGGCGCTTACGATTCCAAGTTAGCGGCTGGCTGGCCGCCATGTCGCGTTGTGATGGTTCAGATCAAGATTTGATTCAATCAATGGCAGATTGCAGCTATTTTGAGCTGCAGCCGGCCTGCACTGACGAATAGTACGGTCAACTTGGCGACTCTTGCTTATCATCCCGCTGAGAGCAAACGCGAGGCGAGTTCCACAAATAAATCCGCACATATACTACTATCTACTACTTACCATAGCTGCATGTTGGTATTGGATGAATGATGAGCGAGTAATTAAGGAGAGGGTGGGGTTGCTCAGAGCGTCAACACCTCTTCTTCTGGAGTCGTGGCTCCGCGGGGAAGACAGGCCAGCACGCAGAGGCTCTTTTAGCGCTTCGAGCTGGCTCTTCTCCGATCTCAATTCCTTCGCTAAATCCTCCGAAACATAGATCTTGCGCAGGGGCGTCCCATAATTGGCCCTGTCCTTGGCCCACTGCACAAGAATGGACGGCTTGATGGACTGGCAGTCCACGACGACCAGGTGGGGGCAGACGGGCGTTTAATGTCGGTGGGGCGGAAGATGTCAAAGAATTGGTTGGCGACGTTCCCAACGCGAAGGTAGGTCAAGAGCGGCAATCGAGTCGAGCCAGCGCGTCATCGACGCCAGCCGAGCGGGCTCACGTCGAACTGGATCGAGTAGCAGGTGAGGCAACCTGATTTTGGTGAAGGCCGAGGTGAGCTGGAGGAACAGACGGAGGTAGTCGTCGCCGCAAAGATTCATGAGCGTCAGGTCGTTCACGTCCGGCGCCGAGAATTGAGAGAAGAGGAACATGACATATTCGACGGCGAAATCGGCCACAATTAGGGTGCGCAGATGGGGGAGGTTGACGGGGACGATGAACTCTGAGTCCCTGTTCTGATCCTCGAATATGGGGCCGGCGCCATCCATCGAAAGCTTCTGCAGCCGAGGGCAGCTGGCAAGAATCTCGCGGAAGCGAGCAGCGGTGGGAGAATGAGAGGCAGGGAGACGTCTGATGTCGAATGTAGTGAGGTTCTGGAAAACAGACCTTCCCCAGTCGATGGGTACACCGTTCAGCGACAGGTACTCGAGGGAAGGGGGTACGATTCCACCGATGAACGGTTGAGAGATCAAATTGGGCCAGACGATAGTTTTACTGTCCTCGTTTCTGAGGCCGCCCCGGTGACCTCGAAGCGCTGGAGCAATGGCACGCCACAAGATGGCCCCAAAGTGCCCAAGAGCTCCAACACGGAAAGCGCGCTCTTCCAATCGTCCACCACAATGATGAGCATTCGGATAGTGGCAAGTTTTGTGAACAGGCGGAGGAGCATTGGGCGCATGTCAGCGGCCGACATGGACGGCTCAGCAGACAAGTCGAGAATGGAGGACAGCTCCGATGCGTCGTCTACACCTTCGTCTTGAGTATCTCCGTCGATTCGAACATCGAGCGGAGCCTGACGCGCTCTGTCAAACCATGCCCACGCGCGAATCGATGCGGGGACCCGACCCGCGGAACCAAATCGCACTCCACAGGGTGGAATCGTTGAGGGCAATCTCCCTCCACGCGCGGCAGGTCCACGTTATGCGCAGTCGCGCGTCGACGGGACGCTTCATCGGGGACCATATAACCAAAGCGCAATATGTTACTGATGATTTCGGTGGGGAGGTCGTTGATTCGGAAGATACGGAACGCAAGCCTTCGAGCCGGACTTGCTGTCTCTCCTCCCGGGTGAATGGGTGGGGGAACCCATCTCGCGACAATGCGTCCGAAATGCACTTATCACCTGATTAATGGGCGGAGGGCGACTGGGAGGGGGAACACGTCGGTTGATCGAAGAGCTGCTAGACTAGTAATGAACTCCTCGTCGGCGGGGTGAGTCTGAGATTGAGCTGAGATTGAGCTGGAGGAAGACTGGGCATCGGGGAGCCGCGTGATCTCTTACCACTATCTTTTTCGGCATATAATATTATTTGGCGGATATCTAGTGAACAGCCACATCGACTTACCGAGAAGTCATGCGGTCAAGGACGGCTCAGGCTGTTTGGAATCCGCTGGACCACATACTGAAACTCTGTGATGCCGCGAACAGTCTCTATAACGGCGCGAGTTGGGATCTTTCAAAGAGTTATTTCGGTGTACTTACGGTTCCAAGCAGCTGGCTGGTCGCCGTGTCGCGTTCCAGTCGCGTTCAAAGGTCGCGTCGGCTGTGATGGTTCAGATCAAGATTTAAATAATTCCATCAATTACAGATTACAGCTATCTTGCGCTGCAGTGACGAAATACTGATGGAATCCCGCAGTTGCGCTCAACGTCTACAACAATGTCGAAAGTGGAAGAGCCCACCCAGTCGCAGCGCCCTAATTCACGCTACGAACGCGTCCCCCTCGCTTTTTTTATCTGCTTTGCTTTCATCATCGCCACTTCCTTGATCCTTCGTGTCTTGAATGTTCAAATCGAAGTCAACATCGTTCAAGGCAAGGCTAAATTGAAACCGAAAAGTTTCCAGGAGAAGGTTGGAATATGATATTTTCTCCTGAAGCCTGAATCAATCTGGTGAAGTTGACCTGTAGTGCACCGCTCCCAACGCTTTTTGCATCGCACCCACCCCTCGACCTGATGCTCCCAGACTCCAGAGAGCCGCTGCTTCTCCTCCACGAATTTCTGTCGATCCGTACAGCTGCTTCGGATATCGACAGCCTTTCTATCGCCGTCGTGACCCCCGCTGGTCCAATATTCGAACACGGCTATGGCGTTCTCAGAGCCAACGAAACCTCCCCCGAGAAACGTGGTTCAGTGACACGGGATTCAATCTATCGAATTGCCAGCATCACAAAATGTTTACTGTCTTGGAGACACTGATCCTTCGCGAACGCGGAGCCCTGAGCTGGTCTGTCCGGCTTGTTCTTGTGATTTGTTCGTTTTTAAGCACGTCTTCCTTCCAGGGACGATCCTGTCACCAAATTTCTCCCGAATTTTACTCATCCATCTTCTGGGTGGTCAGATTTCCTCCGCGGAGACTCTGTCCCGGCCAATTTACCGATCACCTTGCGTCAGCTGGCCAGTCACCTTTCAGGTTTGGGCAGAGATTATCCTCCGGAGGACGTTGGCGAGCCTTGGCCTCGCCCTTTACCTGCGGGGGCCAAAGAAGATGAACTCCAGACGTTCATTGACGAAGGCACCGAGGAAATTCCTTCGTGCCGTCGCCAAATATCCGCTGGTGGCACCTCAATACAGTTTCCCCGTCTATTCCAACACCGGATTCAATTTATTGGGTCTTTGCAACCTTGCGGCTGATGAATCAGCAACCGGAAAAGAAAGGACCTATTCGGAACTACTGCAAGACGACGTCTTTGACCCCTTGGGTTTGAACAGTAGTTTTTACGAAATCCCTAATAGTCATCTGGCGGCTCAGATAGCAGTTCCATCCTCCAATTCGGAATTAGCGGTATGCAAAATTCCGTCAGCAATTCCCGTCTCTTGGTTAAAACAGCCACCAGGACCTCTCATTTCCTGTCGTTCTTCAACCCAGCGGGAGCCAGTACAGCTCATTGGCCGACCTCGAGACGGTCATGCAAAGTCTACTGTCGCCTCAAGGAACCGGTCTTATAAGCCCGTACGTAGTTAGAGAGTGGCTGCGACCGTTGCACCCCTGGAGCGACGGCTTTTACGAAGTCGGTGCTCCATGGGAAATCACCAAAGTAGGAAATGGAGCTCGTCTCTACTCGAAAGGTACTTTGTTACTCTTGATTTCGAATCCGACTCTGATTTATATGACCCAGGCGGCAATCTTCCGGGCTACCACAGCCAATTCAGCATAAATGTGCAATGGTCCTATGGGGTCATAGTTCTCGTCTCGGGCAATTACAAAAGACACCCCTCACACTAGCTTTGGAGGCAATTTCTCACTTCCAACCTGCTTTCGAAAACCTCTTGGTGCAGCAGGCATTAAAAACGTACGGCGGCATGTGGGTTGGCGACGACAGTATGGCCATCGTGACGATCGAAGATCAAGCGCTGTATCTTCAAGCCCTGGTCGTCCGCGACCAAGATGTTTTGAGTATATTGCAGCGCAGACCGTCCGGAGAGTCGACAGGGATTGCCCCTCTGGTCCACTGGAAGGCCCCACGAGTTCAGGTGACCGACAGAAATCTAGATGCAGGACTGTAATTGACAATGCACAGGCTGGCCATCGGTCGTCCTGAGCTGAATGACAATCCCGACGCCGGGTGCGAGCCATATTGGATCAGCATAGACTATCCGATGGCTCGCGGTGCACCTCTCGACTTGCTCTTGTGGGATAGCGGGGAGTTGGTATATCCATCGGCTGGTGTCCGTCTTCGCAGACTCACCGCGTAGGTTAATGCGCATGTATTCAATGTAAGTATTGTTGTCGTTCAAAGACCATGGACCGGTTTTCGAAGACAAGAGAAGAGACTCGAAGGACGACGGAAGCAATACATGTGGATACCTTGGTTCAAGCTGTGGTTTTCGATCTCGGTCACAGGCCTCGATGAAACAACTATGATAAGCTCGTTCTACTCTTGGCCTTCCACCTTGTGCAAGGAATTAGTGTTAATGTACCCTCCTCGCGCCCTCCCTCATCTTTTGCCTCACCTGCCTCCTGATGTTCGCTGGGATGGACCTGGTCAAGAAAGGCCTTCTCGTGCTATCGTCGCGGTCGTCGCATTCCTCTTCAGTCGACGACGCGGATTCAACTATGGTCGATGGCAACCAGCCGCCTCTCAAGCTCGAATTCTCCGGACGCGTATATGGTCGCGTCTGTCTCTGCATTTCACTTGATACCGGTCTCCCCCTCGCAATTACCGGGTGCTCCGGACGTCGGTCTCTCCCACTTCGACTGGATACACTGGTGCTACTGGGTTCAATACCTGCCGAGACCAACACCGAGGTCAACCAGACCACCATCTCCATTGAGGAGGAATCGCCCCGACTATCCCGTTCAGGGCCCTCAACGCATCCGCACCCGCGTTTTTGCCTTCGCCCCCGTTCACTGAGTCCCTTCCCACTCAGCTGCGGTTTAAGCTACGGTTTTGCCCTCGGACGTCGCTGCCGCTCCCACCTCTAAACTCGACGCGGCTGCAGCTGCATTTATACCATCTGATACAGCGTCGGACGGAATAATTTCCAGATACGACGCCCTTGGGTAAGAGGACAAGGAAGCACCCACTCTTTGATCGACCGAAGCTCATCGTCTTGCAGTACCACTATTGCTTGCACCACCCACAGTCCACAATCTACCAGTAGATCCCTCCTGGTCGTAAAACGGTCTCGTTGTTTGTATGAATACTGTAGTAGAACCAAAACAATGCTTCAAGGCTTGTCTCGGAATGCAATGATAATGCTAGTCCTCATATTCGCGATATTTGTGCCGCTCGCTTTGTGTCTAGGCCTCTGCCCAATATGCCGATAGGTTATTTTTTAACCTTGTTGAATTAATCGGATGAAAAATGGGTAGCAAATCAGTATGCTTATCATGCCGCTGAGAGCAAACGCGAGGCAAGTTCCAAAAATAAATATGCATATATACTACTATCTACTACTTGCTATGGCTGCATGTTGGTATTGGATGAATGATGAGCGAGTAATTAGGGAGAGGGTGGGGTTGCTCAGAGCGCCAACGCCGCTTCTTCTGGAGTCGTGGCTCCGCGGGGAAGACAGGCCAGCACGCAGAGGCTCCTCAGCTCAGCCTTGAGCTGGCCCTCCTCCGACGCCAATCCCTTCGCCAAATCCTCTGAAACATAAATTTTGCGCAGAGGCGTCCCGTGTTCGGCCCTGTCCTTGACCCACTGCACAAGAATGCACGGCCCGATGGCCTGGCAGTCCACGACGACGAGGTGGGGGCAGACGGGCGTTTTAATGTCGGTGGGGCGGAAGAAGATGCCGAAGAATTGGTTGGCGACGTTCGCAACGCGAAGGTAGGTCAAGAGCGGCATCGAGTCGAGCCAGCGCGTCATCGACGCCAGCCCAAGCGGGCTCACGTCGAACTGGATCGAGTAGCAGGTGAGCAACCTGATTTTGGTGAAGACCGAGGTGAGCTGGAGGAACAGAGGGAGGTAGTCGTCGCCGCAAAGATTCATGAGCGTCAGATCGTTCACGTCCGGCGCCGAGAATTGAGAGAAGAGGAACATAACGTATTTGACGGCGAAATCGGCCACAACTAGGGTACGCAAATGGGGGAGATTGACGGGAACCGTGTTCTGATCCTCGAATATGGGGCCGGCGCCATCCATCGAAAGCTTCTGCAGCCGAGGGCAGCTGGCAAGAATCTCGCGGAAGCGAGCAGCGGTAGGAGAATGAGAGGCAGGGAGACGTCTGATGTCGAATGTGGTGAGGTTCTGGACAACAGACCTTCCCCAGTCGATGGGTACACCGTTCAGCGACAGGTACTCGAGGGAAGGGGGTACGATTCCACCGATGAACGGTTGAGAGATCAAATTGGGCCAGACGATAGTTTTCCTCTCCTCGTTTCTGAGGCCACCCCGGTGAACCTCGAAGCGCTGGAGTAATGGCACGCCACACGGTGGCCCCAAAGTGCCCAAGAGCTCCAGCACAGAGAGCGCGCTCTTCCAATCGTCCACCACGATGATAAGCATTCGGATGGCGGCAAGTTTTGTGAACAGGCGGAGGAGCATTGGGCGCATGTCGGCGGCCGACATGGACGGCTCAGCAGACACGTCGAAAATGGAGGACAGCTCCGATGCGTCGTCTACACCTTCGTCTTGAGTATCCCCGTCGATCCGAACATCGAGCGGAGCCTGACGCGCTCTGTCGAGCCATGCCCACGCGCGATCGGTGCGGGGACCCGATCCGCGGAACCAAACCGCGTTCCACAGGGTGGAATCGTTGAGGGCAATCTCCCTCCACGCGCGGCAGGTCCACGTTACGCGCAGTCGCGCCTCGACGGGACGCTTCATCGAGTCCCATATAACAAAGCGCAATATGTTACTTATGATTTCGGTGGGGAGGTCGTTGATTCGGAAGAGACGGAAGTATCTGAGCATATAGCTTTGCCGGGCGAAGACGAGCTGGTGTTGGGTCTCCTCGGGGAGCGTTCTGGGGTATATGTCTCTTTGTACTTGCTCGAGTTCGCGCATAATGACGAGGTAACGCAAGCCTTCGAGCCGGACTTGCTCTCTCTCCTCCGGGGTGAATGGGTGGGGAACCCATCTCGCGACAATGCGTCCGAAATGCTCGCCTATCGTTTTCCGAGTGGGCAGAGGGCGACTGGGGGGGGGGAACGGGAACGTCGGGTGATCGGAGAGCTGCGAGACTAGCAATGAACTCCTTGTCGGCGGGGTGTAGGACGGAGGAGTCTGAGATTGAGCTGGAGGAAGACTGGGGGATCAGGGGGGCTTGTGATCTCTTATGGCCGCCATCTTTTTCGGTGGTGGTCGATTTTCGCGATGGACTCCCCCGCTGCAGTGTGGGCATAATCTCGTACCCAGATGTTATGGCGAATCCCGAGCGATCAGGCAGAAAATGAGCAGCGGGCCCGGCCCCGGATTACCGCCATAACGCAGTACTCTCCCGTCTTTTCTTCATCAAAATCTGCCCGAAATCATCTCGACATCCCAGCATCATTCACCTCGTATAGAATTGCTGCTTTCTGGCTGAGCACGGCCCCTAGAACGTCTGGATATGAGACTATCTCTCGCTGAGCCTCCGGCCTCTGCTGACTGTTTAAATTCTGCTTGGCTCCCCGACAATCTCTTTCCTGCGTCGACTGATCGGAAGCCAGAAACACCAACCCCCGGAAGCGGCAACGCTGTCTGAAGATCGACTGCCAAGACGCGCTGCTCCCTCGAGTAAAGATCCGTATGCATCAAGACCAACAAACGGATACCCAGGGCTGCCTGCTAAATCCACGGATACGCTTCAGTATTAGGTGGGAGGTCCTTGCGTGGACACCGCGTGTGGGGGGTCGTCGCGACTATCTGCGCCGCAACGGTGAGGCCTATTTAGGCCGGGGACCGCCGGCCAGCAGCCCTGGCACGCCGCAAGCCGAAAGTCGCGCCTCATGAGGCGCGACCGGACGCTGGTTAATCCCCTTCTACAGCTCCCATCCCAGGCCTTGGCGGAGCCTGGTTCGCGGCCGCCCGGGTCTGACGCGACCTCGGCGGAGTACTTGTGCTATGAACAACAACACGAGTCTCACAGCCTACAGAACACGCTCGCGGCGACCAGAGACGGCGGTGACTCCGCCGCCGAGGACAGTCGCCGTGATGGAGGAGAAAATGCTAATGGCCCGGAGGGAACTCGGGACGGCTACCCCTGCTCTGCGGGATCAGCCCCCCGAGCGACTGATGAAGGACGACCACTAGCAACTCCGGCCACAGTACGTGGACCGGGGGGGTGTCTACAGACGCTGATGTTCAGTACGCACAGGGGACTGTACGCAGTAACCCAACCCGAGACCAAGGGACGCCCGGGACACAGGGCACGCCGAGCCCGAGCGCAAATAACGCACCGCAGAACGCAATGAATGTCGACCAAGACATACCGATCCCCAACATCCAGCCTGCTGCCGGAGTACGTCCCGTATTAACGGACTACACGTATCCAGAGGTGCGCATCTACCCCGGCCCCGCCCGCCCATTGCCGCAAGGAGGGGCGAAGAAATCAATGAAAGCGGCGATCCAGGTAGTAGCACTGAACATCTACGGGCACGCGTGCATCCCCCATGCACATACATAGCAAAAAGCCCGCAGAACGAAAAGAGAGTTGCCTTTTTGGGCGGTGACGCGGGTGATGAATAAGTAGCCCAAAATGGATGGCCCCCTAACTGCGTCTCTAGATCCCAACCACCACCACAATCCTTCTTTGTGCTACCTGTCCTCGCCCACACCCTCGCCGTCCCCGCCCACACCCTCGCCGTCCCCGCCCACACCCTCGCCGTCCCCGCCCTCACCCTCGCCCGCCACCCCCGCCCCTCTCGCCCGTCGTTCGTGCAGGTTTACCTTTGACATTCCCAAGTCTCACTTTCGTCTTCACTAGCTCCATCCCGGCTTCATCGCACCGCACCCCCCGTGTATCTTCCTTGTCGTCCCCCGCTCTCGCAACCTCTTCAACCCTGCATCGCCCTGGCCTGGCCTTGTTATCCCTCTATCATCTCACGCCGGCCTTATGTCTTCCACTGCTAGGGTCGAGATCGTCCTGCGGTCTCCGAACAAGAGCGATAACTGTATCACAGTCCCGATTCCCTTCAAGGTCAAGGACATTTGCGATGCGGCCGCAGATTCTTCGTGGGATGTAGCGAATATTTTCTTGACCGAGGACGACAACAAGATCACCCGAGTCGCCCAGCGCCCGCGCCCCGCAGAACGCCCTGCCGCAAGAAAACAAACGTACGTTGAGCAACTACGGTACTCCGACGTTCAACTCCCAATTGACGGCTCTCAGAATCATAAACCTGTCGTCCGATATGGAGGATATCCGCGCTATGGTAAATGATCTGAAAGTCGCCGCGTTTGAAGAACGCACCCGGAACGATCTCCTGCATCGGCAATTGCTCGAGTCACAAGAAGCGCTGCTGCTATCTCAGGCGGAGAGCATAGCGCGATTGGAGTCTATTCTGCAAAAGGATGCTGTCGTCGAACGGCACGAGGCTTTAGCCCTCGCTGTACAAGGTTTGTGTATTTTCGGTCTACTGGGCCTCAGTTAAACAAATGCAGGCCTAAACGACATCATATTCGATACACGACGCAAGAAGACGGTTGCGAGCGCACCCTCCATGACTTCGGAAGCCAAAAAACTACTTAAGGCAAACGGCCTTCGTTATAGTGCGCCATCCCTCCCTTTGACCGATCTGAGCTGAACTCTTCGCCTACAGTTACGCATTTGTTGAATCCCCCTCTGAAGAACCCCGACGGCGAGGACTTGTCCGACGAGGTGCACGGCGCCCGGATTGCGGCACTCTCGATCCTCTCCGCGGAGCAGCTCAGCCTGGCAACGGCACTCGTCGATAAGTTACTTAAAGAAAAACAGGTTCGAAATGCAGCACAACACCCGAAACCAGACCGGCAGACGACGCTCGCTCGTACGGTTGACCTCAAGCGCAAGGACCACGATGCCCTTCGGGATTTTTTAGCCACCGATCCGAAACGTCTGCCGCTGCGGGAGGACGGGCCGGCCACGGACCTGCACCTCTTTTGCAGGGACGGAGATTATGTCAGTGTTGACAATCGTTGGAAAGGGCTGGAAAAGAAGAAGCAGGAGAGAGTTGTGGGAGTCGCAAGAGTGGAGGCTTTAAAGGCAGCGGAGGTCGAGCTGGCGAAGAGTAGAGGCGCTGGAGCAGGCACCGGAGGAGGCGCGCGTTGAGCGCTGACAGCTATGGAGTGTCTCTCACTTTCTTTCCTTTCTTTTCTTTATGAATACTACCGTACTGGTTTCCTCTTTTTTTTCATTAAGTAATGTATGATAAATCGCGGTTGTATATCATTGTTCGGAACCATTGAGGTGGTTGAAACGGACCTGAATGCCAACAATTGAAGCTCATACTTATGTAGTGCAACTATGCAAAACAGTTGAAGAAACTATTTAAAGTGGGTTCTCTGAGTGATCACAAGAACGTCGAGTCTTAGATGTCCGCCCTACGGTCGTCCGTGAACGCCGCGCGCTCGTCAAAGTTCGCCTGATCGTACCCGTAGAAATTGAGCCAGCGGAACCCGCGCGTGCCGAGCGGCTTCTTCTCCGCGAACATGAGCAGCCCGCGCGACAGATCGTCGCCGGCGTGGTTCAGATGCGGCGGCAGCGGGTACGCGCGCCCACGGATGTCCACGTTGTGCGGGAGGTAGAACATCGCTGAGGTGGAGGATTACGCGGGAGACGCAGATTGAGAGGAGGGCGAGCATGAAGCTAGGGGGAGGAGGTCAGCTACAGGTAACGAGCACTTTGAAGGAAAAGGAGGGCAGGATAAAGGCGCACTCGGAGAACATGGTGACGACGCCGACCTGCGAGTTATTTAGCCGTATCTCGCGAATAACGCCATGTTCGCGCACACAGAGCGGGCACTTCCGTCTCATTTTCTTGTATGCACCTGCGACACAATGTAAGAAAGAAAAAATCGAAACTGGGAGCGACGGCACACACCGCGGCTGGTGGAAGCTGTGGTTGCACATGAAATGCACGCTCGGAAGGTCGAGCTGCCCGCCACAGCCAGAGCACCGCGTAACATTGAACACGCGCGGGTGTTCGGGATCCGCAAGATCCGCGACCTGCTTGAGCTTTGCGGCCGTCTCCAGCCGGTACGATGTCGTCCACTCCTGTTCCTATACGCAATGTTTACATCAGCGCGAGTGTGAACAATTGCGAAAACCACATACACTCTGGATCTCAGCCCTTGCTGTCTGTATCCGCGTCGACGTCGTTCCGTGCCAGTACTTGGATGATTCCGAGTGGTGTCGCGACCCGGTCTTTATCAATATGCTCCAGCACTTCGCGCACGTCCGCCTCGTGACGTGCCAGAAGCGCCGGTGTCGAGGAGAGGTACCTCAGGACGACGAGGTATAGCTGCGGTCGTGTTGAACCGTATGCTTTCAGTTTTCTGACAACCTCGTCCGACGCGCCCTGCTCGGCCGAGTCCATCCAGAAGCGCAGCACGTCCTCGTATATGCCCATGCGCTCCCATAGCAGCACCAGCCCGCGAGTGTACCCCCGAGTCGAGCACAGAATGAGCGCATGCGTGGGGTCGTACGGTAGCGTTTTACCCTTCGGTACACGCAGCGCTTTGCGCCGTAAAGGGCCCGAGTCATCCTCATCACCCGTGGCAACGGCAGACGCCGCTGCAGACGAAGTGCGGGGTTGTCGAGGCGAGCCACTAGGAGCGACGTTAGCGTTGGCGTACCGAGCCAGCAAATGGAGGGGGGAGGGAAAATGGAAGCAGAGGGGAGAAGGGAAGAAGGGAGAAGGGGAGAAGGGGAGGAGAGAAAAGAGGGAAAAGCACACACCTTGTGATCCAAACACTCCGCCGCCGTCGGCCGCCGCTCGGGGTCGATCGTGAGGCACGCGCACAAAGTCGCGCGCCGTGTCCGACACGTTCGTCCAGTACTCCTCCGGCTCGAACTTGTAGTCGCCCGCGATTATGGCTTCCATCTGGGGAGGAGCGTCAGCGGATGATTGATCACATGGAAGAAGAGGAAGAGATGAGAAGAAAGAAAAAGGGAGATGAGCAGAGAGGGGAGGAGGTGCAAGGGAGGGAGGGAGCACTCGGGGCCAACGCCGTCCTCGGCGACATGCCGGCTTGACTAGCCGACGCGTCGGTGGGCGGGAGCATGGGAATAAAGAGGGCGTCGGGTGGCACCATCCTCGTTCTCATTTCCGCGTCGCCGCTCTCGCTCTCGCCCACACCGCACGCGGGATATCCGCCACCCCGAGTCAGATCAGATCCGCTTGCCGTGGTGCCTCTTGTGCCTCTCCACCGCCCCGCCTCCCGCACCCGACATCACAGAAGATTCGAGTGAGTTGAGTCGAATCCTCTCGTATAACGAACAGAAAAATTGAGGCACAAAAACGCACCTCCGCCTCGGGCGTATCCCGGTCAGACGGTGTGTACCCGGCGAGGAGGAGGCGTCATGGCCGGCGGTGATGAGCACGGCGAGCGTGGGGCGCAGCGACAATGTGTACACACCCGAGAGGTGGTAGTGCCGGATGATCTTGTTGGCTTCCAGGTCCCGGCGGCAGACCATCTACGTAGGCAAGGGTCAGTCAAAAGAACAATCTGGTAAAGACTGCAGCGTACCTCGTCTTCACCGCAGGATAAGAGATACGGGTGACGCGAAGACACTGCGAGCCCCGGGACCGGCATCTCCCCGACGACAGCATTCACGGTTTGTTCAAACTGAACCGGTACACCTGGAGAGAGTAAATCGATCGTAAACGAAAGATCAGGACCAGTTCACGTACGGCCGTTTTCCACACAAGTATACTCGGGAGTAAACTCCTTCTCCCATCGCGCGCCGGTCTGCGCCAGCCCAGAGAACCTGGGAACCAACGTTAATGCAGGGCTGGGAACGGGGGGAAGCGGGACACGTACATATAAATCTCCTGCAGCGTCGAGTCGATCACGGCCCGCTGGAACGACGCCTGTATGTCGATCCCGCAGTCGCGCGTCATATCCGCAAACACCTGCTGCGTCGTTTTCGTCGCGATGTGGTACGTGTACATGTCGGAGAGCGTGCCTGAGTCGGTGGTCTTGCCACCGAAGATGTACAGCGTCCGCGTGCGGTCGTCAACATCGAATGCAGACGACAGCGGCGATCCCGGCATGGTAGACGAGTTCGAACTCGTGGCCGCACCGTTCCATTGCCGACCGTCGATGGGGCGGTACGTGTTGACCTTCTCGCCCATGCACGAGAGGAGCGCGCCGGATGTACCGAATACACTTCCATGCACGTCACGAGGCACTGCCACGGATCGTCCGCACCCTGCCACCACCCGCGCCCATCGAGCGGGTGCAGTACCGAGTCGTAGATGTCCTCCATATGGTCGTCCGTGAACGCCGCGTGCTCGTCGAAGTTCGCCTCATCGTACCCGTACAAATTCGACAAGTGGATCTTGAGCCAGCGGAACCCGCGCGCCGAGCGGCTTCTTCTTTGCGAATATGAGCAGCCCGTGCGACAGATTATCGCCGACGTGGTTCAGATGCGGCGGCAGCGGGCACGCGCGCCCGCGGAAGTCCACGTTCTGCGGGAGGTAGAACGTGTCGTTCAGGAACGAGCGCGAGATCTCGATCTTGTAGTTCACGCCACAGCGGTCGGAGTGGTTCGCGGGCTTGGCCTGGTTGTACGCACGCATGCGCGTGGGGTACATGTAACACGTTGCGCGCGTACATGTCCGTCTCGGCGTCCGGCGCCACCGCGGGCTCGGGCTCGTCGTACATCTCCAGCGGCATCTTGCCCAGCCGCTTGCCCGAGTTCCTTGAATAAGCTGGAATAAAATATTGAACCAGCCTGACTGAAGGTGACGGATATTTACTTACCATTAGCGTATCGTAGTCCGGAGCGCGCAGTGACCGTCTTCAACGCGTTGAAAATCAAATCCAGGAACTTCGCGACTGCTTCGTGCTTCTGCGGACCGCCGAACTCGAACATTTGGGCTGGGACGTCGAGCGTGCCGCTGCGTGCGCCCAAACTCAACGACTGCGCGAGACCGGAATTTATGCGCGTGGAAGTAGGAGAGTCCAACGGGCACGACTTTGATGCGAACGCTCGGGTCGTGGGCCATGGCGCCTAATGCCACAATAGATACGCCGGCCTTCAGCGGGAGGAGGTCGGTTTGGTCGTGACTGCCTCCTAAAATCGCATGTAAAAATCCGAAATAATCTGTAAGAAGACTTAAAGAAAGGACGAACCTTCAAGGAAAATACCGACACTTCCTCCCCGGTTGAGGCAATCGTACACATTCCGATACATATCCTACTGGTAGATGAACGGACCAGAGCTTTGAAGCCCTTGAAAATCAAAGCGAGGCGCGGTGGGCAGTGGGCGGCAGGCGGCAGGCGGCGGGCGAGCAGAGCGAGACAGGGGGAAACGACAGGGCATGGGGTGGGTGTGCAACACATTTCCGTGCAGCGGGGTCGGGGGCGCGTAGGAACGTGTGCGCAAAGGCTGCAAAGCGCGGAGCGCTCAAGCTGGAGGTTGGCCATGGGCAGACCAATTTTGGGTTGCAGTTGATGTAAAAGGCACGGAGCGCAGGGAGCCGCGACAACGAAGCCACAATACAGTAACAGCAGCTCCTTAAGCCTCCAGCGACCACGACCACAAGCCTGTAAATATATTAGTTAACGGTTCACGTGCTCTATGGCAGGCGCAGCCCACGCATGGACAGTCCCAGGATCATAAAGATCCTGCCAATACCGTTCGCGGTAAGGGCCCGAGGAAATAAAATAAAATGCAATCACCTTATATACCCAGAACGTGGGAACCCAACGACGCGTCGACGCGTCTGTACGCGTTGAGACAAGAGTTGTTTGGCATATGTTTGACTAGGTGTGCTCAATTCTTACGGCTGCCGGCTGTCGGCGAAAATAAATAAATAATTCACTGATACGCGAGTTACCCGAGTTACCCGAGTGTAAGCGAAGTAAGCGAAAGATCGGACGGATCCTGAGCAGATTGGATAGGGGCTTGCCAGAGACACTCCTACCGCTGCGCGTATGGTCAAGAAAACCCTCGGGGGACTTCAGGAAGACCTTTACGATGATGCCAGTGCATTGTTTGCTGTTGCCGAAACCTTGGATCACGTCGATCTTATGAACCTCGATCTGGAGGATGATGATGACATGGATGAGCTTGCACAAATGCTCGCCCGAGGCCAGTCGGACACTGCAGCCATCCTGCGAATGTATGGGGCATTATTTGTCGAAGAAGCTGAGAGCTTGAAGGGTGATGGGACGCGGGGACCATATTTCCAGGTTCAGAAATCGGAAGACTGGTTTGTGTGTGCATTAAATATGCCTGATCGCCAATTTCGTGCAATATTCAGGTGTGTCTTGACCAGAATTTTACGGGGTCTCACTCACATTGTTCATTAGGATCAGCAGAGTGACCTTTGACATATTCTGTGAAATATTGGGACGGAACCCGCTCTTTATGTCTCGCGGACGGAAGCCACAACGTCACATTGCATGGCAGCTCGGTGCCTTCTTGATTCGCTATGGGCAGCTTGGCTCCCCGGTCCAAGACACCAGCTTCAAGCTTGGGATAGGCTTTGGAACTGTCATACTCTACTGCCGGCGTGTTATCCGTAGCTGAAACCACAATATGCCCAATGGTTCAGCGAAGAGCATCAGCTTGCAACCAGTGACAAGATTGAAGCCAGAATTGGCTTCCCCAACTGTGTTGGCAGCGGTGATGGCTCGTTGTTTCAGACGGCAGAGCAGCCGAGTTGGATGGGACCCGCTTATCTTACGCGTAAAGGTTTTTTTGCGGTGAATGATCACCTTACTTTCAATTCTTGACTACTCACTTTCTATGCAGTATGCAATATTTGCCATCGTCGATAGTGACCTGCAATTTGGCGCCTGGGATCTTGGGTGGCCCGGCAGTGTAACCGATGCCCGTGTTTTCAAGAGCTCGCATTTTTGGCATCATCGGCACCAATATCTGAAGGATGGGCGATACATCCTTGTTGACAAAGGCTATCCATCCACACCATACACTGTTCGGCCATTCAGCGAACCTGAGCTGGCAAAAGCCTCCGAACGGAACAAGGCACGAATGAAAACATTCAATTTCACCCTTTCATCGGAACGCATACGAGTCGAACACGCATTTGGCTGCTTCAAGTTACGTTTCCAATCCGCACGGATGATGGGCAGCCACAAGGATGTGCAGGATGTATGGTGTGCAATTGATGCTCTGTTCATCATGCACAACATGTGTCTCTGGCATGATGATCATCCGAAACAACTGGAAGATTATCGAGAGGATTTAGGCGATGGTAGAAGTGGTGAAGATCGAGTTGAGCCAGATGAGGACGAGTTCATTGCATTTCAGCCTCCAGACATTCCGGTTGAGGAAACAGCTGCATGGCTAAAGGACAGAGGATTACAGCTCCGACAAGAATTACTAGATCTGGTGTGTCCAGAGGAAGACTTTGAATAAAGTATTGTGGCTATATTAAGTAGACAGAATGGATAATCAAAGACCCAGTGCCGCATCCATCAATTTCTCCAACACAAGGTTAGCCTTTGCTCTCGCCTCCTCACTATACTTCCCCGTATCATCCCCCACAATTTCTTTTGCGGTTCCCTCAGCCGACTTCAACCTCTTGAAGCTTGCGTCCTCTCTCGCGATCTTCATAACCTCCTTGTCCACTTGTGTGCGTCCCTCGAGGTAGCTGCTGAGTGAGTGGAGTCGTTCTTCTTTCTTGACCTTGACTGAATGCGTGTGCGAGGCAGGCTTTGACCGGGACCATGTCGATGGCTTGACGTCACGGGGATCGGTTTGCACCCTTCTTTACAATTTTGATGCTGCTAGACACGGGGGTCGAAGACACCTTGGAATTCTCCACCACGATAATGTCGTCGTCCGAAGTGTCGCCGTCATTCGCCTGTAGTTCGTCTTCAATGTCGGAAAGTCCCTCTGCAGACGAACGGGGGACCTCGCGATCCGCCTTCGGATTCTCGTTATAGCTAGTATGTAATTAGCCCCGAGAACGAGAGCAGAGCAATGTACTCACCGACTATGGAATAAATCGTACCACCCGTTCGTCAGCCACATCTTGACTTTGGCCACTGCCAAGCCATCGACATCATGTCCGCTGCCAGCACGCTGCTGGAGGAATCCGGTAACCGAGGTCTTGTCATCCCAGTCAGGGTGTTCATCATCGTCGGCACCTCCTCCCGTAATTTTAAGAAGGGGTACAAGTTTTTTATAAATAGCGAGCGATGTGTCCCACTGGTTCTTCATCTGCTTAGTGTCGCGGGTGATGCCAACCTTGCCCACAAACTGCAAGCCAGGTGATCAGTGCGATGAATATCAGAGAAGAGTGACACGCACGAGAGCCCAGCATTTATTAGATGACAATGTGATCTTCTTGAAGACGGCATCTGCATCCTGACCCAAACAGAACTCGTAGAAGGCAGAGAGCTCATCCACGGTCCAATAACCCTTGATTTTGGTCTCCCCGGGAGCTTCAGGCTGGGGCTGGAATGCCGGGGCAACCGGCGCGGGTGTCTGTATCTGCGTGGACAGCGTGGGCACCAAACTCTTGCGAGGGCGGCCTGGGCCTCTTTTGACCGGTGCTACGGGTGCAGAAGACACGTCGGGAGGAGCCGCCGTCGTCGACAAGGTCGGTACGGCAGGTGGCGACCAATTTATATAGGAATTGTCGAAATGGACACGTTTGGGAGAGCTCCCAAAAGGAGACGTCGGGGACGCCGGTCGTTTGTACCCGGAAACCCCCGCCGTAGGGCCGGAAATGTGGTCGTCCGAGACGGAGTTGACACTGTAGATGGGCATGTAAGACTCCGAGCCGATGCCGTAGCTGGACGTATCCGAGTCATTGTAGATGCCGATATTTTCATCACCGTGGGAGGTGGAGAGGTAGCGGTCGTTGAATTCAGGAACGGGAGGGTGATAGGCAGTGTTGAAGGAGTAATAGTCGGTGTTACAGTCTCGCGCACCCAGAGGAAGACGGGTTGGAACGCTCGGCGCAGTGCTGGCAATGGTTGCGAGAAGATCAAGGTGGTTCTAAGTTGTGTCAGAACAGCTGTCAAAGGTTACGGAAAATACGGCACCATGTTTTCTGAGCTTCAGTATAGTAAACGGCGACGGAGGTTGCTTCAAAGGCTGCAAGAAAAGACGAGGGGATGTCTTGCGATGCCCGTGCGTAAATTCCTTCGGCTAACTTTCGCTTATGTCGCGTAACTCGCGTAACAGTGAATTATTTATTTATTTTCGCCGACAGCCGGCAGCCGTAAGAATTGAGCACACCTACTGATCAAAACCGTGACAGACTCGGACTTTCAATATTTCAAGTTGCATTAATATTTGCGAGATTGGTTGGGAATGCTTGAAACAATATGTTCAAGCTACAACATAATTACATGCACTCAAAAAATTATTCAGTCATGAAAGCGGGATGCAACAGCCCACCGCTGCGGTCTACCAAATACCACCTCCCTCTGGACTTCACCTTACCAACGACTGCAACAATTGTTCGGAGGTCCGTCACAAGCGTAGTTGTTGTGTCAGTATAGGAGGTGAGTTTCTTGCTTGCATCCTCACCCAAAGTGGCGCACGGAGTGATTACTGCAAGGAGACGTGTCTTGCCAGACATGTAGGACCAAAACGGGTCCTTGGGAAGTTGCAACACCAGGATTTCTTCCAACTGACCATAGAAGATCTGTGGTTTTAATAATCCATCTTCCTGCAGGACATTCAGTGCATACTATGAAATGATGAACTGTAACAGCGGTGGGCAGATAAAAAGAAAACATACGTGAACGAATGACATGTTCCGCTGGCTCTCCTCTTCTGCTTCATGCCCGCACGCAGACATGCTCCGTATAGAATCACCACCCACAGTTCGCATTTTGCCCCATCTCGGCATAATTTGAGGCAGTTGCGGGTGGATGACCTTTCGGGACTTGTTTATTGCAGCTGAGAGGTAAGCTGTAACCCGCTTTCGTGTAATATCGTCTGGAATGTAGGCAGCACGATAGGGTGCACGCAAGATGACATCAGGATCTGAAGCATGCTCAATAATGTAGTACCGTAACCCAAATGAGTGACTCACAATCCTCGTACATCTTCTCAGACAGCGAGAGCTTGGTTTTATCAGTTTTCTTGTGAAGGGAAAGCTTGTCTGTAAGATCATATCGAGCTGAAAGCTGCTCAAGATATGCCAGCTTCAAAACTCGGTTATTGAGGTTTGCCCAAGGATGCCGACGCGAGCGGAGTCCGGACTGCATGTACCCGCAGAAGCGTTCCATCCAGAATGTCCATATGGACCATTCCGGTCTGCAAAAACGAATGTCATCCGGGACATGTAAAAGACCATGAATGGTGAGCGGACATGCAGACAAGCGGTCTTCCCGATACTGGTAATAGTACCTGCTTTCCGTCAATAAGTAAGAAAAATAAGCAGATTTTAGACCTTACTCTTCGTATTTCTGCACCCAGTCAACAATGTTCACCTGGAGATCATCGATCTTGGAGTAAGTGATCTGGAAGGCGATGCACAATTTTATAATTTCGGAAAACTGGCAGGCGTGGGTGTAGTACTTGTCATCTTGGAATCTGCCTGAAAGTAATATGGGGGCAAGGTAAATGAACCAGAAACACCATGCCTCTGCTGTGAAGTACCCGGGAGTGTCGGAGAGAACACGGACAAATTGAACGGGGATGTCATGAGTAGCAGCTGCCGTCTCAGCCCAAATCTCATTCCAAACCTCCTCCTCAATCTCGTAGTCTTCGCTCCCTGCACCCAGGCCCTTGTACTTGCCGCTCCACAGCTTCACGAGATTTGGGCCGATGTTTTCAAATGCGAGGTGCATGAAATCCCAAGGTGTAGACCTCCCGAAGTGAAGAGAGCCTACACGGTGCAAAGCCGGGAGGCCCTTGATCCCGTGGAACTTGGCGAGTTCCTTTCGGTGTGTCACGGTCTCACTGCGATCCATGTCTTCAGTGACTTCGGCAAAACTCTCGTGAGTTCGAAGAAGGAGGTTGAATGAGTCCCAGGATTTTTTGGGTTCACCGTCTTTCATGGGGAGGATAAGAGGAACATGATAGATGGTGGTGCCGGCTGTCATGTTGCGGACACCCTTGATATTGCAAGAGCGACAAGGACAGAATTTGTTGTGTTCCTTGATGTTTAGAAGTTTCTCAATAGCAACAATATCACCCATCTGGAAAATGTTGTATGCACGGAGCATAAATTCGGTTTGCATGAGAGCATCGAAGGTTGGGACACCGTGCGCGAGCAGAGCTAACTCGTTATCGTAAGGGATGAGGTAGCTGCAAGTGTCCTTCGGCCCGTTAGGACCGGGGATGATGCCGCTGCAGATGGATTGGGAAAGGTGCGTCTGAATCTCAGGAGGGAGATTAAAGTTCTTGAGCAGAATAGGAGTTGCCGAAGGGCCCCCGCGATTGCATTTGAACAAGAGGTAAGAGTCGAGGCAGATGCCAAGAGCAATGTCATATCGACCGGAGAAATATTTGTACGGAAGGGTTTCGCCATCGACGACCACGTTCTGCTTCCGCAAGGTGCGGTAGTGGATGCTGTCAAATACATCGGCGATTGTCTCCGGTTTGTGCTCATACTCGTGCCGATACAAGAGCTGCTTCACCAAAACACGGTTCTGGAAGTAACCCTGGAGGCGGGGGATAATAGGCAGATAGCAAAAAAAGCGATGGGGCTTGTGGAGGATCGGAGTGAAGCGGGGTTCCTTGCAGAATCTACAAGCGTGCAGCTCTGCGTCGTTGTTGGTGTAGGCTATGCAAGAGTTAACACAGCAGTGAATCCACACGGGTTCGACATGGGATAATACAGCAACGCGATGAAGAATCACGTATTCGGAGCTGAGACCGAGTTTGTGGTTGAATGCGAAGCGTAATTGCTCAAAAACTTCACGGGACATGTTTGAAATCATCTTGAAATGAAAAGCCCGTATATTATCACGATCTTGGTCTGTTAATATGTCATTGCCTAGCCAAATTATTAGTTTGCGCCTATGGAACAGGGAAAATCTCAGAGACGTACGGACAGCCCACAATTCTGCATCCCTCCCGGGAGCAACCATCTCCTCCAGTTGTGTGAGCATCTCTTATCGTGAGCCCACCGGGCCGTCTGCATCAAGCACCTCGTCAAAACCGCTCCACCCATCTATCTCAAATTCCTCGTCCTCAGCTGGGGCCAAAAAGTTGAAGTGGCCAGGGTTTCCAGCAGTGCCCGAATCTGATGCACTATCCGAGTCCGAGTCAGAGGCATCGTCGATGTCCATCACGTCGTTGATGTCCATTGGGTCATTGTCTGGCGTGGATTGGTGTGAATTGGGGGTATCGGGCACAAAATCAGGACTCTGGGAGGGATGCTGAGGGGGTGCGGCAGATGGAAGCTCCGTGTCAGCAATGGCCTCTGGGTTGGCTAAACAGCGAGTAACCCGGCGAGAACCCCAACCAGGAGAAACCCGATAGACGCTAGGAGCTCGTGTGTTCCCCGAGCAGTAGGACCAATCGTACGGCGTCCTCCCTAGGAGGCCGTATGTCGTAGGTCGGGATGCGAGGCGGAACCCGGAACAAGTCGAAGAGGGTGTGATATCCACTCAGGTACAAAACCCGAGGTGTGGATACAACCCGTAATACGGTGCGAGGGAAGCGGGACAGGGTGGAGACAATGCCTATGTCAAGCCAAGGTAGAAGCCTGAGATTAGACGAGGTAGAATCTACTGTACATGGAGATTCTACCGTGCTTATATAGGCTTCTAATAAATTAAAGTGATCGCAGTCAATCGCGATCAGTTCCTGCAACGTAGCGTTAAGGAGCATTAATGCTGATGCTCCTGGACTCCTTTGTGTTGGTTTCCGTGGTGTCGGTGGACCTAGGAGACCCGACGTTCGGGTTTCCTAGTCCTAACACCGGGGGCAAAAGCCGACGCACCTGGATTCCAGGTGCCTCCGAGGCATGTGGTCCGAAGGCTACAATGTGGAATACAAAAGGCCTACAAAGGTCCTTAGGTCGACAAAGAACAGACAAAGGAGGGACAAAGGACAGGCAACATTTGCTGGGTGGTAAAAATCCTGCCTGCCCTTTGTCTCACCTTTGTTAATTCTTTGTCCACCCAATGACCTTTATCGGTCTTTTGTCCACCAGTTCACAACCTGCAGAGAACATGCCCCGGAGGCACCTGGAATCCAGGTGCGTCGGGGTTTGCCCCCAGTGTAAGTGGTTCAAACCCCGATCGGGTTTGCAACCACTCCTGTACTTCGTGTACTCTCCTGTGTCAGCCCTTGGTGCGTCCGGGGACTAGAATCCGTCTGTACGGGTTCCTAGTCCCTAACGTCTTCTGTATTCCGTGGCACAGACTCCCGGAGTCTGCGGCTTTAGAATCCGAGGCCGGGTTTCAACCGTGAGAAGGTCACGTGGTGGCATCATGAGAGTCCCGTGCCGCTAAGATGCGTCTGTATCCATACGGACGCGTCGCGCGAAAAAGTAGAACCCGGGCGATTCATGACACTCCGGGTCCAACTCGTCTTCAGAGTTGGATGAAGAAGAGCCAGAATCCGACGGGGCAATGAGCCCTGGATCAGGTGCATTTTGATAATGTCTCTGTCGCATGCGGTAGGACCGCCATTGGTTACAATCGGGGGTGCAGTGGCATATTTTCTTTTTTTTGTTTCTGTTGGGAGCCATGAACGGTGGTGCTGCAGGGCTGGTTTGCCGGCGTGCGGTTCGGTGTGAGGATGAGTAGTGGTAACGGAAACGTACATAGAGTGTTAAAGAGGTTGAGAGGAACCTTATAAACGAAATGTATATGGGGTGAATGGAATATGTACTGACAAGGTAACATTATATGCCCGTAGTTTTGTAGGCAAAACACGGATGTGGGGAAAGTAATGGCGGCTAGTATAGAACGTAGGTGTTCTATACCCCGGTTGAAGTTCGACGTTGTTTCGTTGAGTAGACTTGAAGATAATCGGGTACTCTGCGCAAAGCATGAGATAAATGTCTGCGCAAAGCACAACAGAAATAGAGGTTACGGCTAGTGCGAATCTAGCCTAGTTGAGCCGAGTTTCCTGTCAAGGCAAGCGCGCGTGCGAGAGGTCGATAGAAACATTTGCAAGCGAAGGTGGCGTAGCAAAAGTGCCGTATCGGACCTTAAAGCCGATAGGCGGGCGAGTAGTGGAAGAATGAATTCGATGTAGGCACTCGAGGTCAAGTGCTTCCAATAAACCCCGCTGAAGATTGGTGGCCCCTTGATTTAATTGTGACGCAACATAAGAAAAAAAGTGGAGATATATTCAATTTCAAGTGAACTAAAGACAATCATATTAAAGTATCTTGCCTCCAAAGCACGTCCAGTGGTGGAGGTCCTTGGAAAAAACCAGCTGTGCTAAAGGTGAATAGGTGTCTATACATACTTGCCTCGTTCTGACGCGTGGAGAGTCCGCGGGGTACCGATGAGCAGGAAGGCAAACGCGGAGGTCGGGGGCGCTAAAAAGGTAGACAGTGAGGGTAAATATGGGAGGGAAAGTGGTGAGTGCGCGTACGTGAACAGCGTGTCGGACACGGCGATGCGCCCCTGCTGCAGGAACGGCCACCCAACGAACGTGGGCTGCCTGACCATCTCGTGTGCCCGACCATCTCGTGTGCGACAGCCTCGGGCGCGTGGCCCTCATGCGGGTTGTCGATGTGCACAATCATGCTCTTGAGGCGGCTCTCCGTGCCGTGAACGTTCACGCCGTGGAAGCCCAGGACGGCGGTGTGTGGGAGGGTCTTGAATGAGGGGAAGCCCGCGAGCGCGGGGGCGCCGAAGAAGACGCTGTCACAGAGGCCCTCGATGAGGTCCAGGCCGTTGCAGAGGCCTTCGATGAGGTGCAGGCCATCGAGCGTGGCAGGTTGAAGGGCTCCATGATGCAGGTGAATCGGTACAGCGGCAGGAAGAAGCCCGGCAGCGACGAGGGGTAGACGGTCGGCCCGCCCTGATTGTATATGAATCTAGTACTTGTCCCATCGCTGTTCTTCCTCTTCTCTTCTTTAGTTTGAGGAGGACGCACCAAGTTAAGAAAGAGGGCGGAGCTGGGCGAGAATGAGTAAGACAATGCAATCGAAATGAAGTATGTATGACGCACCTCATTTTTTTTGGCAGTACCGGATGGGACTCATTGGCACAGCGCAGCACCGTCGTGCGGGAGGTCCACTCGTTAGTGTACACGGGTTGATGCTGTCCTCGGCCCCGCAGCCTTACGGCGCCCCACTCCCTCCCCCGCCACGGAATACGAACTGAGCGAGTTCCCGTGGCATGCGCCGACGCCCATCGACAGCCCTGTGCAGACGACGCACACGTCCACGCCCCACGTGTCCATCCACGCCGTCTCTCCCTCTGCAGTCTGGTGTCACCATCCTCAGGACACCGATCCCCTCGTTCACCTCCCGCCCTGCCGCGAGCGCGCGCCGTTCGTGCTTGTGCTTGTACCGCCGTATTCGACTTCGACTTGATGCTCGTACGCCATGTCCACCGCGACCTGGCAGAAAATCGATGCGACCTCGACGGGTGGAAGGGTATAGATGAAGATGCGGCGTGGCCCAGGACGTGCTTGTAGAGCGTCGGCGGCGAGGGCCGAGGATGCGGAGGAGGTGCGAAAGGTGGAGCGTCGGGTGCGCCAGGGGTCGTTGTCGAGCTGCGGCATAGTTAGCCTTAGAGGGAATAAGGCATGAAGACATGAAGAGAAGGACGTCGGGGAGCGGCCACAAGGGAGTTGAAGTCTCAAGCAGAGTTTTGGGGCTGAACAGTGCGGTGAAGAAGCTGAAAGAGAGACGTAATGGTTCCCAGATGGTCTGTTCCACGGTGGTTGCTTGGCAATGCACAAGACGGCATCACGGTCCGATTGTAGTTCCAAAAAAGAGCTTGTAAAGTGCTTATTTGAGGAGATTTGTTGTCCGCCTTCGAGCCTGAAACCGTTCAGGCCTCACGCGGTGAACAGTCCCCTGCCAGCGCAATGAGAGTGGAGAGTAGAGAAGCAACAAGCGGCGGCTACATCTGATCATCATGGGATCAACGGAAATTTGCGAACCGACGTCGGATTTCACCTTCCAGCAACCCAAATTAGGCTTGGGAGTGCTGGGAAGGAATTTAATAAAAATGCTTAGAAGGACACTTGAATTGACTGCCTTCAAGCCAATTGCCTCGAGCGCAGTCGGTTCAAATGTGCTGAAATGCATTTATCTTGAACGCAGTCCGATCAAATGCCGATAAAACCGAACAATTGCTTGGACATTTGATCCGACTGCCGACTCTCTCTACAGTGACCACCTTTCCTTGCACTACCCATTTTGACCTGTCCACACCCCGGTCCCCGGCCGCCATACCCGCACAGACCCCACACCGGTACCTGTATCACCTCCTGGATTCGCAGCCCACCATGAGCTTAGCGCGTATCACCTGAATACATACAATACACAGACCTGGCCCGGCCCATCCCTATTCGCGTCTGACATCGAGCGCGCGAGTCAAAGAGTGGCGTACCTGTCATTCATCTCTCATCCCATTCCGACGCTCTGCACGACTGTATCCATTCTGGATTCTCCCTATTCTCCCCTTCTCCCTAGTCCGTATTCGAGCGCACCACGGCGAATCACAGCTCCCCCGTGGGCGCTGCGAGTATATACAACTTTAGTGGGAGTGGGACTCATCCAGTCCCACTCATCACTGTTGAGTCCCACTCTTATGCATTACTGTATTACTCAGCGGCGAGTGTCGTTACGGTACGGGTCCCGTACCGTCTATAACCGTCCCGTAAACCTGTAAAGTACGGTTACAGTTTCAAGCCCTGACCGCAAAGCCTTTAGTACGTCGAACAACCACTGGCAGTGTATTCTGCCTGCCATACGGGCCGCGGCCTACAATTAAGCATTTCCAGAGTGGCAAAGCTTCTCCTAGAGCAACGGAACACGACAGCCGCTATCTGGATCATTCAAGCATACTGTGTTCAGGTATAGGCAGATGGTGTGGATAATGTGGCAGAAGTAGATGTTGTCTTCAGTATATATGTGATGTTTATTGTAGAAAGCAATATGAATCATTTACGTCCTATCCTCCTGGTATTTCGAAAATATTGACCAAACAATATCTGGAAGGAAGGAAGGAAGGTGTATTCCGGCGCGGTCCTGTTAAGAAACAGCCGGGGCCCGTACTACACACATGCGTCACTTGTATGCTATGGATATTCTTTCCCTTTCACCATTTCACAACCTGAGTACCCGTTCAACAATCGCCCCAGCTAGATTGGTAATAAAAACGAGAAAAAATACCAGTAGGTCAACAGAGAAGTGTTCAGAGCCCCAGGGCGGCCTGGTGTCCAGAATTGAATATGTGGATAGTTTATGTCCTATAGTATTTCGCGCTTGTCGGACCTCGGGTGGAGGTGAGTATGGTACGATCCTTCATACATGAAGGATCTGCCAGTGTTTGGGGGGACCGGATGGGCAGGCTCCTTTTTTGGAGACCGCCACGTTCGGGCGAGCGGGCGCGCGTTGGGCGAACCCAACCGACGAGCCAAAGGCCCGCCCCCGAGCGCACGTGCAACGGAACCCCCAAATGCGGCCTCCGGCAGGGAGGGGAAATTTTTGTTTTAGAAATATGTACTACAAAACTAGAAATTCAGCGTGTAATGGAGCTAGTATGTCCAAACAGCGCCAGTAAATTAAAAATGCGTCTGAATTCCACCTGCCCATCACCTGTATGACGTCCGGATTGACGCCCGCAATGAGGAGGTGCGTTGTGCCTCCGATTCAGAAGCTGTGTCCTGTAAATGAGGGGATCCCGTGTTTCTTCCACACCTCGTTGCACCTTTTCAGGAATTTCCGGTGTGATAAACACACGAGGTTGCCCTTGTCGTTGCGGAATGAAAAGAGAGGCTGGTTGGGCGGTATGCTGTTGATGTTGCCATGGTTCGTAATGGCGTTAACTGGGTCTGTAGCCGAGTTTTGGCGGCAGAGGATGGAACTGTCTCCTTTGGCGCCCTTCGTTTTCGTCCACAGCAGTCTCAGTACCCGAGTGCCTGCTGGTGTCGCTGGTTGACCGAAGTCCACGCCGAGAGGAATTTGGCCCTCGAAATATGTTCCCTGGGTATCCGACAGGATCTCTCCTAAGCGTATCTGGCCCCAGAATGCCCTGCATGCTGCTGCGAATACTGCTGCGTCCTCTGGGCTGGATAGGTCTAAGTCCCTCTCCAACTGGTTTAACATCTCCTTTGTCACCGGCAGACGTTCCTCGCGTGCTGAGCTGGACGGCACCAGTTTCTCGACGCCCTTCAACGTGTAGCGTAGCCGTAGACCTCCCTTCCACGGTGCATTGTGGATGATGTGCCATGCTTTTACCGCCACTACCGCGCTCCTCGCCGTGCCGCCCGCGATTTCCCCCACCCATGCTGCTGCAAACGCGCATAGTAGCTCTTCACTCGCTGGGAGTCTGTGTGGTGCCGGGACCTCTTGTGCGTCGCAAAACTGTTGGTACGCTTTTAAGCTCTGGCCATACTTCTCGATCGTCGAGTCGGCCCAAGCGTGCTCCAGCACATGTTGGATCTTCGCCTTCGCGTCTGCTTTTAGCGGAACACCGTGTAGTCCTCTCCTGCTCGTGTGCATTCCGTAGTTCGATTGTGTTGCCTGAGCCTGTAGTGCTTTGCGCTGTAGAACCCGCTTCGCAGCCGCTCTCGTCATTGCGTTGACAGGCATATGGTAGTACAATGTCGAGTTGATTTCTTGTCATGTGATCGTCTGTTCGGTCAAGAAATCTACTCAATTGCAACTATAGTACTACTACTGTTCTAATACCACAGATCTTTAGGCTATATGCTATGGTTTATGAACGGCTGTAAGTGGAAAGGGATTTTTGGTGGGCTACCAATTATCAGCCGCTTCGATGCCAACTCTCCGCGCGACACCAGATCCGCTGGGTTCTGTTTCGATGGGATATATGTTATTGTGAACCATATTGAGTGTTCGTGATAGAGCCGCAAAATCTGTTGAAGAATCGTGTTTTCTTGTGCGTTGTATGATTTGCCCACAGCCAGCGCCACGATCACGCCTTGGTTGTCCGACCGAAGGTGGAGATGCGCGTTCGACACCTTCAATGCTATGAGCGTCCGTAATGCGAGTTCGATCGCCACCATTTCTCCCCAGCCGATGCATCTGCCTTCGGAAAACCAGCCCTCCTTATATTTCCATGCCAGCCATTTTCCGCGGTATGTCAAACCGATACCCCAGCTCATGGATGCGTCCACAAAAATCTTGTCGTCCTGCATTGGCGGTGGTTCTCGTATATGCAGGGTTACCGATGGTACCGACAGCTCCCGATGCCACCAGTCTGCATCTTTTGCCTCGATGCGGCCAAGTGCCTGCTCTTTTTCCAAATAAGCTGAAATCACGTCGGGGTGTTCCAATGCCGACTTCAAATTGTCGGGGATGTACATCGTTCGCGCTGCCTGCGCTCTGTCAAGTCCGTGAGAGAAACCGTATTGTATGCCGTTCGGAATGTTGCCGTATGCTTCCTCAAGCCCTGTCTCCTTGATCCGCCGCTCCCAGCAGTCTGCTTTGAGTGGCGTGACAATCGGGAGAAATTCAAACTTGCGTGCACAATTGTGCAGAATGTCCCGCAGCTGCGGATCCAGGTAGTCCTGACCCTGCGCCGCAGAGCGTGCAGCAGTGGACATAGTTGCAGGGGCAGACACTCCGTTTGGCCGGATTGGGGCATCCAACTGAGTTCGCGTTCCAGCAGGGACGGATGTTGTTTGGGGCTTCGAAGAAACACTGGCCTGCCTGTTTTGAGAGCCACGTTGGCGTGCCATTGCAGTCCTTGAATATGTGTGTACGGCTGCCGCATGCATAGCATCTGAGCTGCAGTCGCGGGGCGCCTGCACCCGCTCCGCCTCTGCCCCCTCCCCCTACAGTGCCGCGCTGAAAGTGCTGTTGCTGTAGCTGCTGAGGTAGTGCGCGTTGTTGCAGCTGCTGGTTCTGGGCAGCAGCGCCCCCTGCACGAAAGGAACTTTTGGCCATATCGTCGCGCGCGCTTTCACCGACATACAACCACACCTCCAGCTGCCAGTCAGAGATGTCGAAATGGTTGTCTGGTGCTGCCGAGACAAACACGCCAAGGATCTCTGTGTTGTACGCTGCAATGTGGGGGAATAGATCTGGTTTTGCAAACTCCGGCCTCGCCTTGAGCGCTGCGAAGTGGAGCATCAAGTTTCCTGCAAGTATGTCCGCCTGTTCCCGTGGGACGTAGAACTCTCGCACTGCTTTTACGAGGTTAACTGCCGCCAGTAGGAAGTCCGCGGCGCCCATGCGCTTGTCGCCCGACATGTCTGCCTGCTCCGTCTCCGTCCAGATGATCGCGCCGTCGCGGGCGACCATGTGTCGATCCTCCTTCGTGTCGCGCATTTTGTTGGTCAATGAGCACATCGCCGGGGTGAGGTCAGTCATGGGAATTTGTTTCTTCCAGCCTCCGGCCATATTAAGGCGTACATGTTTGGGTGTAGCTGTCGTCGAGACCGGTAGAACCCATTTCACGAATGGGACTCCGACTTTTGTCTGTGGACATTTTGCTATTACATCTGCGCTGCCCTGTGCTTGGACGATCACCGGCGCAGCCTTGCTGAGCATCGTTTGGGGAAAGACGACAGTGCTACTGCATCTGTAAGAGCATCATTAGCACTGTATTGTGCGTATATGTGGCATTTGGCTGTGTGGCCGTAATATGGGACCACTTGGTCTTTAGACGGCATGGTCTAATCCTGTGCATGACTGAGTAGTTGTATGTACGCGGTGAGCTCTGCGTAGTGCTCATGACGATGTGACTGCACGTGCCCTGCATCAGCACATTTGTCAAGCCCGTGTGCGCTGCGTAGTGGCGGCTGAGAAGAGTTATTAGCTTACCTTCGAATTGTGGGTCTTGATCCTCCTGCATCTGATCCTCCGCGGAACTGACTCCTGACGCAGTGAGATTAGCAATTGTGTGTGCTGCCTGCGACGTGGCCACTGAGCCTGCTCAGTTTGCAAGGAACACCTTGAGTTTCTCTTGCGAGATGACATATACGCCCATGTCTGCATCATAGTCGTCTTCAAACAGCGCCAGTGGTGGCGATAAGGACATCGGCTCTCCGCCTCTGCCCAGTGACACCAGTCTGTGCTGGAATGGTGTGGGGGGAGCGTCCAAGTTTGTCTGTAGCTCTCCACTGACAGACCTGATGCTTGATTGGAGGTCCTGGCTGGTTTTTGTGCGTGCTCGTTACCGGTTGACGGTTGAACGAGACCCTCCGACCTCCGCTGCATTTCAACAGCACCAGCGGTGCTCTCGCCACTGACCCCGCCTCCGCTACCATGCCATCTTCCACTGCCAGCAGTGTGATTGTTGGCACCAGGGTCTTCTTCGTTTGTTTCGCTCCCGGTGTCGTACGGCCTGGTGTCGACGCGTTCTGGCGTTTGGGCGTGGCTACTGGCTTTTGAGCCTCTGTAGCTGACTGTGCTCTTGTTTTCGGTGCCGGTTTGTGATTCGAAGTGCTCACAGCTGCTCGCGGTGGGCTGTTGAATTCCCTGTCTATCTCCCGCAGACGCTCTTTGCCTCGCTCTCTGGATCTCGCCAGCTCCTCGTCGTGGATGCGCATCCTCTCGGCCAACTCCCTCTCCAGCTTCTTCTTGTGCTCGTCTGCTCTTCTCTCCTCCTGCTCTCGAAGACGCCGTGATTTGTAAATGAACTTCACTTGGCGAGACACTGCCTCCTTCGCTGGGGATGACTCTCTGTGTTCTGCTTCCGCGGGATCGTCGCTGTCTTCGCCGTTGATCGCCGTGTTTCGTTGGATTTCGTCCCGCTGGGTCGTGTCGTCCTCGTCCAAGTTCATGCTGTTGTCCTGTACTGGAGCCGGTACTGGCAAGGATTCCACTGCCACGCCTTTCCCTTTTTGTGCTATTGTGATGCGCGGTGGCTGGATTCCTAGCTCGTCCAACGCGTTGTCGAACTCTGCACCTGGTTCCTGTGTATCTTCGCGCTCTACGCGGCGTGCCGTAGATGTCGAAGCTGTGTTTTTCTCGTATGTAGTCATGTCTTTGGCTCTTTACATGCTGAGTGTGCTTCGCCCTTGCTTCGTCTCAAAAGGCAACTGGAGTGAACTCCTGCAGCCTTGTCTCAAAAACCGAGAAGAACGGGGAGGAGAGCACCCGAACAAGACACCGCGTCTTCAGAACGACGACGCGTGAAGCAAAGATCAACTATTGTTGCATCTGTTTGCTTCAGTCTTGTTGTGGGCCGGTCCGGCTCGAAAGCCCGGCTTGCTCCGTTCGTGCCTCACTACACGAACCTCTCATTATCCCAATGTGCCATATGCGTAACCTGCAGGTCTAAATACCGGGGTGGTAGAGTAATGTGTGAGGACATTGTATGTATATTTGGCTAGCTGTTGTAAGATGTCGAAATTCCCAGTCTGCATTAGGTATCGTATTAATCGTCGGTGGATTGCCAGCTCCGGGGTATGGTGGGTAGAATCAAGAAGATGTCGGTAAGGAAGGCGCGCCTGAGGTCCACAAGTACGATCTCGGTACATCCTAACAGCACGTGACCTTCGCTTTCCACATCAAGGCGGCAAAGTCTGCACAACCTCGCGTGCCTGGGGACAGCAGGTCTTAGGCGCTCCTGGTATCACAGTATTTCAATCCCCAGGCATTGGGAGGAGAGGAGGATGTGGGTCAGGGCTTTGCGGTGGGCAGGGACTGGGACACGGAGGTAAAGGCATAGTTTCATGCAAGCAGAATTCAGGGATCCGTCCGAGGTGCGCTCGACCCGTCCTTGGATCAGTGGGAGACGTCCTGCCATACTTGCAATTTGGGACGCGATCCAGGTTGAGCAGGAATCATTGAGGCGGCGTTTGAGATCAATGAGGCCGTTGGGGCTAAGCGAGCTCATAGGCATGAGGACGGGGACAGGTAGGTGGGACAGCACATAGTACAGGTCTGTAAGCCAGCACGGTGTCAGCAACGGCCTCTGGGTCGGCTAAACAGCGAGTAACCCGGCGAGAACCCCAACCAGGAGAAACCCGATAGACGCTAGTAGCTTGTGTGTTCCCCGAGCAGTAGGACCAGTCATACGGCGTCCTCCCTAGGAGGCTGTATGTCGTAGGTCGGGATGCGAGGCGGAACCCAGAACGAGTCGAAGAGGGTGTGATATCCACTCAGGTACAAAACCCGGGGCATGGATACAACCCGTAGTATGGTGCGAGGGAAGCGGGGCAGGGTGGAGACAATGCCTATGTCAAGCCAAGGTAGAAGCCTGAGATTAGACGAGGTAGAATCTACTGTACATGGGGATTCTACCGTGCTTATATAGGCTTCTAATAAATTAAAGCGATCGTGGTCAATTGCGATCAGTTCCCGCAACTGTAGCATTAAGGAGCATTAATGCTGATGCTCCTGGACTCCTCTGTGTTGGTTTCCGTGGCGTCAGCGGACCTAGGAGACCCGATGTTCGGGTTTCCTAGTCCTAAGTGTCATTGTATCCAGTGGTTCAAACCCTGATCGGGTTTGCAACCATTCCTGTACTCCGTGTACTCTCCTGTGTCAGCCCTTGGTGCGTCCGGGGACTAGAATCCGTCTGTACGGGTTCCTAGTCCCTAACGTCTTCTGTATTCTGTGGCGCAGACTCCCTGAGTCTGCGGCTTTAGAATCCGAGGCTGGGTTTCAACCGTGAGAAGGTCACGTGGTGGCGTCATGAGAGTCCCGTGCTGCTAAGACGCATCTGTATCCATACGGACGCATCGCGCGAAAAAGTAGAACCCGGGCAATTCATGACATCACCCCCCCTCTTCAAGGTTGTTGTCCTCAACGACCCGTAGGTACTCCGTCCCCATCTTCCCAATAATTCCTGCAAGGCGAGTTTTATCCTTCAAAATTTTCCTGCGTTGTGGGGCTTATTGTCACTGCCCATCGATTATTACCCGCGAAGGCGTCCTTCAGTCTTCTCCGTTCGGGAACCTGCAATTCAAAATATCCAGTGTTCTCCCTTCGTGGTGGTCCCGTTATCCGGATTGTAAACACCACACCATGGTCGTAGGGCTTATTGTCACTGCCTATCGGTTATTGTCGCGCCGGCGTCCCCGTTGTCTTCGGTGCTCGACTCCCCATGTTGTGGTATTTCCTTTCCTCCGTGGTTCGACCCTGTTGAGGTATTCGGGTTATGCAACCCACCGCCTCCCCTATCCGCTACTTCGGCTAAGGTTGCCGAAGTTTTGATGGCCATGAGTGTTTCCGTTGTCATGGCGCCCGAGGAGGATTCTTTTGATCTACTTCCAAAAGTAGAGCTCGCTTAGTGCTTCTTCTCAAAGCATTTAAGCTTTTCTCCTTGAAACATGGGCTCTGAGCTCTGAACTTAATCAGAGCCTCGAGCCCTTCCGTTCCCGTCCTTCCGCAGCAAACCACTTTCTTTCCTTCCACCACGATGCCCTCTCCTCTGCGCAACTTCGCAATTCTCTGGAATTCTGGGCTCCATTTCTTCTTGAACCCTTCGCTGTCTCCTCGTCACCGTCTGGACTGGGATCGCCAAAACGCGGATGGGACCCCGTTACCCCTCGGGTATGGCACAGAAGATTTCCATCGCCCTCGTCGCCTATTCCACGAACGTTCGGACGAGGCGTCCATCACCCCGACGTTTGGATACAGCAGAGCTGACGAGGGCGTGTTCGGTCCAGAACCCGTTCCCCAAAACGACGGGTTTCTCTGCCTCTGGTTGGCGACTTTCGCTGCCAGGGCGGGCTTTCGGATCTTTCTGGAGTCTGTCATTCCCCCCGTTCGCTACCGTCCCTCTCCCCAACTGCCTCTCTTCGATTTTCGCCCTCGGGTTGCGGACTATTCTGGAGTCTGGTCCCTGGATGAAATTGTGCACCAACACTTCCTGGCGTGCGCCTGGCTGTCGTTTTGGTGTGTCGAGGAGCGCGGCCCAGCGAACTGGCCAATCCGGGTTTTCTGGCTCCGGCGAGCGGAGCACCTGACCATGCCTCCCATTTTCGACGAGCTGTTGGACCGAATGGCGCTGTCATTCGAGCTTTCGTTCGACCAATACTGCCAGTCTTGGCGGGACCATATTCATGCAGATCGTCTCCAGAACCACCTCTTCCGAATAGTGGTAGGTCGTTCCTATCTTCGCGAATGGCCGCATTCTGGTTGTTAATCCGCCGAATAGTTGCATATGGAGCGGGTCCTGTTCTGGCTTAGTCGCATGGGTTTCGGGGTGGCTTGGTCCGAACGGTACGACCAACTCTTGGTCCGTTTGTTCTCCGAGGTGTACCCCGACACGCCTGAGACCCATCGGGCGTCTAACTTGGCTAGTCTTCGTTCGAGACTTCTCGGGTTCCACCGTCTGGAAGGAAGCCCCCGCCATGGTCCTGCGTATTTCGAGGCGCCCCCAGGCATCACACAAATCCGTCTCATCTCAACGAGGGAACCCGATGTTCGCTCCAGGTTCCAACCCTCTTCGGATTCGTTGATCCACTCGGCGGTTGGTGCAGCCGTTCGATTTTCAACGGACGGGGTCCTGGAATACCTTGATGGTGCGTAACCCGAACCCGTTGAGGACTCGACGTGAACCTGACACAACTTCTGCAGAACTCGCTTCTTCTGACGGGCAATGGAACTCTCCAGAGGAGACTGCGCGCCCTGGGCACATTTTGGTGGGCGACGAGTTGGATCTCGAGATAATTGCTGCCGACTTGTCGCCCAGCGATTTTCTAGGCACCACCCTCCCTACGCCGCCTCCACCCCCATTGCCCACTCCTTCGCCGCCTCCCCCCGCCGTGCACCCCCCTTCCCCGCCTCCAATAACGGTGTTAGAGGTGGATGAAGCGTCACCCATGCCAACTCCTCCCCCGCCTCCTGTGCCTTCTGGTCGGAAACGAGCCAGGGCGCGAGGACCTTCGGTGCGCTGTCCAGGGGCACCGAAAGGCGGCGCATCGCAACCCGGGGGTCAAAAACCGCCCACCATCCGAATTTCTTCAGCGCACCCGTGTTCTCGGGCAGGCCAGGATCCCACCCACCTTCCTCGCGCTTTCCCATTCGAGGCGCCCCGCCCGAGGGGAGCGGTGGTCTGTACCCTATTCCCACCGTGCAAACGGTGTAACAACAGCGGTCGGCTTTGCACTCTGGAAGTGGGGCACCCCCTGGCCGCCAAAACGCCCCGCTGCTGCTCGCCCTGCAAGGCAGCGCACGTGAACTGTCCTACTTGGACCAAGTTCTCCAATGTGTTTGAGAGCGGTGACGACGAGGTTCTGGGCGGGTTCCGGGTTTGGCTCTGGGAACACCTCGGGGAGGGTTCCTACTCCCCTATGCAACCCGATCCTCGGTGGTCGGATTTGTTGCAGACCCGTACGTATTTGTTTCGTTTTCCTGGGTCGGTCTTTACTGACGGTTTACCTTTCCCACTAGGGCTCTCGACCACATATCGAGAGTTTCTCTTACTTCGCCCCAAGCCTCGCGCGCTGGGTTCTGCAGAGCATCGCCGCTCTTCGTCGCAGTCCTCGGGTTCCGAGGCAGAGTCTTCCGAAAATGAAACCCCTGCCCCCAAAAGGCGCGAACGTCGCACTCCCGGAACCCTCGACATACGTCCCACCCCGAA
Organism: Mycena olivaceomarginata; assembly: GCA_029378375.1. Lineage (NCBI taxonomy): Eukaryota > Fungi > Basidiomycota > Agaricomycetes > Agaricales > Mycenaceae > Mycena > Mycena olivaceomarginata. The sequence goes on along the minus strand of JARKIC010002336.1, from coordinate 1,716 downwards.
GTCGTCGAAGTGACCGACGAGGACGACACACCTGCAACCGCCGACAATCCTTAGAATTACGATTTCGCGGAGGCGGACGTGCAAATGTCGTCCCCAGAATCGACTATTGCGGCCGATGCTCGCAACTACGACCCTGAGTTAGAACCCGCGCCGCCCGTTGTTCCTCCCGAACAGCAGGCGTCTTCTTCAAGGGCCACGTTGGACGACCCGCCACCCGCTGCTGCCCGATTCCTCAGGTTCCGTTTCCGCCCAATCGAGGAGGTTACGCCGGACTCTCGCCCCTCCTTCGTGGAGGAAATCGTGCAACACGCTGTGGAGGCGGAGGGCGATATAGAGCAGGTGGAGAACGCTCTGTGGTTCATGTCCAAGGTTTTCGACGAGGCGGGGCGACTCCTGAGCAAGCAGCGTCGTGGTGGTAAGGGAAAGGGGAAGGAGCGCGCTCAGTAGCATATTCATTTTTTTGTATTTTCGTTTTTTACTGAATCCAGCGAAAAGCGTAGTGTTGTCCATTTTTGGTGTGCCAAGATTAAGTTTTCATTTAAGGATTTTCGCCAAGAGATTTGACAAGTAGATGAGAGTGAGGGGTATGGGTATGGGTGTAACCCGTTCCACGGGTTCTTCGTTGTTCCTCCACCTCTAGGGTCGCCCCCGCACCACCTCTGCCCACGTATTGGTGGTTCGGGTTCTAGAGTTGGAACCTGGCCTTTCTTCGTAAGGTGGGGTAGACCCCGACTCGTCATCCACTATCCGTCCTGGAAGACCTGGAGTACCGGGAGGAAGAGCGGGACAATTCCTGTTCCTGCGGGGTTGCGCCAGCCCTGTAAGGAGGATATCATCCATGTATACGGAGATATTGGCCCCACTATCCAGGTTGGTTACCGTAGGGTATAGTCGCCCCCTGTCGGTGTAAATCGATACCCCTGGGTTCTGATTCAGATGTCCTGTTCTCTGAGTGTCTCCTCTCCTGGGTCTGTCTCGGCCCCCTGTGGGGCAAGCCCTCCTTCTTCCTTCCTCTTGACTGCGCCCAGTTGAAGGTCCCGTAATCTTCACCAACCAGGCTCCAACACGTTCTGTCAATCGCCGGAGTTTTCTCATCCAAGGGGAGTGTGGTCCGTGCCTTGGAACCTGCCTGTAGCCGCCCGAAGGTAGAGCAACCCGTTCTTCCTGGGTTGCCCATACCAGGGCGATGCACAGCGCAGCCATTCCTGCGACCAATCCCCCCAACCAGAGTAGAGTTCCAACCCACTCTCCAACACCCTGTCCAGGCATGCTTCCAGCAACCATAATATTGGTGGGTGCCATCTTCTCGTTCCAAGCGTCGATCGGTTTGTCGGAGCTCGCAGAAGAGATTCTACCTTCTGTCAGCAACGGCCTCTGGGTCGGCTAAACAGTGAGTAACCCGGTGAGAACCCCAACCAGGAGAAACCCGATAGACGCTAGTAGCTCGTGTGTTCCCCGAGCAGTAGGACCAGTGGTACGGTGTCCTCCCTAGGAGGCCGTATGTCGTAGGTCGGGATGCGAGGCGGAACCCGGAATGAGTTGAAGAGGGTGTGATATCCACTCAGGTACAAAACCCGGGGCATGGATACAACCCGTAGTACGGTGCGAGGGAAGCGGGGCAGGGTGGAGACAATGCCTATGTCAAGCCAAGGTAGAAGCCTGAGATTAGACGAGGTAGAATCTACTGTACATGGGGATTCTACCGTGCTTATATAG
>JARKIC010002335.1:0-66308 GCA_029378375.1 Mycena olivaceomarginata | reverse complement strand
TGCGTATTGCGCATGCGCGATGAGATACTCTTCAGGACGGGGCCTGGGTTCGCAGGTGTGCGCATAGCTCCTCGGCCCTGACCTCGAGCTTGACGATCTTCTCGGCCCACACTGTGTGGCTTGTCTCTGGGCGGGACTGAGATGGGGCACAATGCTGTAGTGGCAGGAAGAAACAGGGGTTCCGCGCTTTGATGCGTTACGTCAGTCGTCGAATCTGGCATCACTCATCCATCACGTCCAGAAAGGGAATTCTTTAGCGAGTAAACTGTTGAATTATCACGCGCATCACTGGAGCTTGCGTTCGAGTATATTTGAGCTACATGCTTTGCCTAAGGCAAGGCCGAGAGTCTTTCAAGACTTTCAGTTGTTATCTTCTTTCTGGGGACTTTTCACGAGTAGTTGTTTTTGGAGTGCGCCAGCCACAGTGATGGAATTCACACATATTCGAGTGGTTTCCATGCATAGAGAGAGTCTTATAGAGTATCGGGAGACACCCCAGCATGTCTCGGAGTATTTTCTCACACCAAACTTGGAATATGCGCCACATTGATCTGCCACATCTATATGACCTATGTACCACAGAAAGCAGAGTAGTAGTCACCCAGAAAACATGGGGGCACCTTTCTAACATCTATTGAACCTGTATAGGGCATTTCAACTGGATGTGACCACCAACTCCAGTGCATGACCCAAGCGGAAAACAGCACCTTAAAATACCTCGGAGACAGAGTGATTACGATACGAATATAATGCCGGGAGCACCTCAGACATGATAGGAGGACTCATATCCATCTGAGATCGTGAGAATCCGTGTGGTCGTCGTTGAGATATGGCTCGCGCAAGTTGTGGCAAAAAATGATGAAAATGCACTACCAACTTTTATGAAAACGGCAATAAGCAGGCATGCTAATCTCGGTTCCAGATGTTTGGGTGTGCTTCCAAAAAGACACCGGAGAGCGTTATAGGGTAGTCTTCCGCCAACAAATCTCATCAAATCGCTTGCCCCGGATCAATCCGCTTTTGGTTCATTATCCCCGAGTGAATGCTACTCGGTTCAAGAACGGCGGGAACGAGACTAGGCATGCGTGATACACCCCTTCCCACCGCCTGTCCCCAACGCTCAAAGTTCTCTCTGGCATGGCCACCAATCTGCACCATACGACATCATCTTCGCTGGAGGTTTCTGAGTTTCCCTCCTTGTCTTCCGGGACGCGTTAACCGTGTCCATCCAGGGGGTACCACTGCTTGCGTCGTTGCTGGCCGCCTTGCTGCAGCTGACCCCAGCTTGAAGATTCTTGTGCGCACGATTCGATTCCAGCCCAGCTGTTGCATGCTCATCTGCTAGATCATCGAGGCGGGCAAGCATACCAAAGATGTCTCGACGCACATCCAGCCCGCACGATACTTTCGCAATCTAATCACCGCCGGCGACACGTTCACGTTCCATCTTGCGAAACCTAGCGAGGCGTTGGGCAATCGCCCGTGCATCATTCCGGCTGGGAAAGGCGTGGGAGGCGGGAGCGCCGTGAACTGTGAGCTCCCGGTACGGACCTATTGCTCGGGTCTATAACTGTCCGCCAGTCATGATGTACACGCGTGCTTCTCCTTCTGATTATGATGACTGGGAGAACCTCTCGAACCCTGGATGGGGCGCGAAGGACCTCATTCCGCTTTCAAATAAAGTACGTTTGGTTAATTGCGTCTCAATGAGACCAAGTATTCACATAACAGGCGGAAACCTTTGAACCGAACGCCAAAAACCACGGAACGTCGGGCCCAATTAAAATCATGGGGGGCACGCAAACTAATATCGCGAAGCAATACCTGAGCGTTGCAGCCGCGCGTGACAAGGAGCGTGGCTTCACGGACGAACAAACGACCTTCAGGCCACTTCGGTTGACGTCTACAGCGTACGCTCGTTCACCTGCATTGTATTTCAATTTTCTTAATCATCTTCGGGTTTTTTTAGCGATGGTACAGGTTAGGATCAATTCCCCTTGCTCTCCGTTACTCCTCCTCATCTTTGCTTCGCAGATACGTATCCTCTGAAACCGGCCGCCGTTCGGACGCCGCACATCATTACGTTTACAACCAGACGCAGAACAAGAATCTTCAAATTTGGCGCATTGCCGTGTAAAGCGTGTTTTATTCGAGTACGAGTTGCAGACATTACCTTACTGAATACCTACTGATTTTTTTTTCCTTGCGCAGAGGCGACCGTGCCGTTGGCGTGGAATACATCAGTCACGCCCCAGATGTCGAGGACAAGGAAGCTGTTGTAGCCGTGTACGCGTCACGGCTCGTTGTTCTCTCCAGCGGTGCTTTCGGTTCACCGGCAATCCTAGAACGGTAAGCCCTCCCAACGTGTTTACGAACGACCAAGATTTCTCAACGATCCAAGCTCGGGAATCGGTGCCCCCGATTTGCTGAAGGCCCACAACATCCCGCAGGTTGTCGACCTCCCGGGTGTGGGCGAGAACTACAACGGTGTTTCTTATTTACGCACACCTTTATTTCACCGCTCATGCGCCTTGAGCAGATCATAACCGTACGTGCTACTTAAGTTACAGACCCCTCATTTCATCTCATGCGCTATCGCCAGTGGTATTCGTTCCGTACCATACCTCGGATTCGGAAATCACGATGGACGACATTTTCCATGGGACAGACGAGCAGATCAAGCGTATGCATGCATATTCTGATCTACACAATTTGCTTCTAAATGCCTGGTTATAGCTTACGAAGAGAGCTGGCTCCGTGATGACCTCAAAGCAGTCGATAAAGGTCTGATGGCGCACAAGTCAGCTGTTTTTCTCAGCATTCTCTGAGCATACCTGATCTTGTTTCGTTGCAGCGGTATTGCAGCGGGCATCAAAATCCGGCCAAACGCCAAGGAACTTGAGGTGCTTGGGCCCAGTTTCAGCAAACGATGGCAGGAGTTCTTCGCCAACCAACCCGACAAGCCGGTGATGTGGATCGGGCCTCTGGCTGGATACGTCGGTGCCAATGCATGGTGAAGGGCAAAATCTATTCTATGGTGTATTACACTGTAAGTCCGACCAAGGATGCATTCCACGAGGCTCATCTTATCCCACACAGGAATATCCTGCCTCGACCGGCCGGACGCACATCGAATCCACGGATCCATACGCAAATCTGGCCGTCGAGCCTGGCTACCTGGACAAGTGAGTCTCGTCGTTTCCGGAGCCGTAGCCGACCTGATCGTGTCGCAGGGCAGAGGACGTCGCCGTCCTGCGGTGGTCGTACAAGTGGTCTCGCGAGATGGCGCGGCGCATGGACTCGTACCGAGGCGAATTCGCGCATGACCACCCTCAGTTCCCTGAGGGAAGTGCGGCAGCGACGGCCAAGGCCGACGGCCCGGTGCCCATTTCGGCGCCCGATATCGTGTAGGTCTCATTGTCGAAGGCTATCATTCCTTTCGCTCACAGTTGGTGGACAGATATTCGGCCGAAGACGACGAGGCAATTGACCGGTACCATCGTGCAGTTGGTATGTACCTTCCTTCCCTTTCCCGCGGCCGCCACTTACATGTCTACTTCAGTCGGCACGACGTGGCACTCAGTACGATCCGTGTCCTATACATGCGCTGCACCATTCTCACACAAAAATTCTCTTTCTAGCTCGGGACATGTGCCATGAAACCCCGGGACCAGGGCGGCGTTGTCGACCCGCGTTTGAACGTCTACGGGCGGTGAAAAATCTCAAGGTTGCCGACCTGAGCATCAGCACCATCGAATGTTGGGAAGCAACACGTACAACTCTGGCGTTGGTGGTGGGAGAGAAGGCCGCCTTGCTTATCGCGGAGGATCTTGGGATCAAGGGTGTGTAGGAGGAAGCAAGGATATAGCGTATATTTGTATCATCAATCTGTATGTATGTACATATGACGAAAATGTTTCGGCTGCGGTGCTGCATGAGAAGGAACCCTGATCCCGTACTCAAAAACAGTGGTGGGGGGAGTTTCCAATGCGCGTTCGGCACTGGAAATCGCGTCGAGCAGTTGGTCGTGATGAGGCACAGAGCCAATGGGAGGCGTGTTCGCTGCGTATTGTGCATGCGCGATGAGATACTCTTCAGGACAGGTTCGCAGGTGTGCGCATAACCTCCTCGGCCCTGACCTCGAACTTGACGATCTTCTCAGCCCCACTGTTGCGGCTTGTTTCTGGGCAGGACTGAGGTGGGGATAATGCTGTAGTGGCAGGAAAAAACAGGGGTTCCGCGCTTTGATGCGTTACGTCAGTCGTCAAATCTGGCACCACTCATCCATCGCGTCCAGAAAGGGAATTCTTTAGTGAGTAACTGTTGAATTATCACGCGCATCACTGGAGCTTGCGTTCGAGTATATTTGAGCTACATGCTCTTGCCTAAGGCAAGGCCGAAAGTCTTTCAAGTCTTTCAGTTGTTATCTGGAAGCATTCAGGCATCGTCGTATCACTCCATTTGCCACCCAGGATGATTTGGGCCAAACCAGGGGCCGAGCCGAAGATTCGAGCCATTCCCTGGGCAAGATATCAAATCTGAGACAAAAAAAGGTTCAACACAAAATAAGCGTACATGTCCGTTGAACCCAGCGATAACAAATTGTCCGGGAAGAGATGGAACTGGGCCGATGAACGGAACAGCGTCCTTTGTCTGAGAAAAGTTTGATTATCTTGATGGAAAATTTCAATTTGCGAACCGATGAACTCACAAGGCCAATAATGCCCGTCCATCCGAATTCGTGGCCTTCGCCCAGAACTTCGTCGCCCCAATCGCTGAAAACCTGTTGGAAATTGCCAGGCAGTCTTCCTGGATCGTTTTTGTTGACCACCGAGTCGTCCTTAGTCTCGAAAATCTCTTGTCCGATTCCCGGAATTCCGCGGCTCGTGCCCAGGACTATGGCGCCGTCTCCCTTCCTCTGGATTACGCTGTAAAAGTGGGAGAGGGTGAACCGCAGCGAGTAAGTGTGTGACAGTATGTTGCGACCGGTGAATGGCGCTGTGGGGATGAGTTTGTGGGCTTGGGCTCGCACAGGACGGACTTGAGATTTCAAACACGGTATGAGCGTCGCAGCGAAAGCATTCTAGCATCAGGTACTCAATGTGAGGACTCAGAGGGACGGCAAATATTGGTTACGAAAGACCCACGGTAGCGTGTACCACAATCGGAGTAGATATCGATCCGCGAGGGGTGTTGACGACCCATTCATCATTGGCGTTCCCTGAAGAAGTAACAGAAGTGACTGGCGTGTGGGTGAAAAAGGGACAGGCCGAGCGACTTGGCAAGTTGTAGAAACCGACTGGCACAGTTTGGCAGGGTGCAAACTGGCGGCTGTCCATTCGTAAGCCCCGAGTGCAAGCGGAACGCGAGTAGCCTGCAAGGATGTTCAGGCTAAGCGAGCGCAGTGTAAATGTGAAATCCAACATCTCTCGCTGCTTCTGCATTTAACCATGTGATATCAGAAGTATCTCCTCCTGCCTGTTTGTATGCCTCGAAGCTACCCGTGACATAGTCGAGAAACTCTTCGCCCATTACAACGTCGAATGTCCGGCAGTAATCAAAGTCGCAGTCGATATTGTGTTTCTCGATGAATGCTTTGACAAGTTGCAACACCAGCTTTTCATGCACGATAATTTTCATGGCCTGCTCAGGATTGATACGTTTCGAAAATGCCGAAAATCCACGGAAGGCGTCTTCAAACTGAACTCAGATCTGAAGCGGACAGAGCATTCATATTGCGCACCTGGTCTACAATGGCCCGCATTACGCCCTGTTGCGCCTGAAACCGCTTCGCGGGCCTCAAGCATTACCACATTTTCGGACCATTTGGACTCGAGAGCAGTTCGAGGGCCGTCAGCGCACCAGAGATTCCCGATCCAATGACTATAGCGTCAGCCGTTGGAGGGAGGTCTGATGCTCGGCCTTCGTTCAATAAAGCATTATGACGCGTCGATCTCTGCCAGATTGAGAGGCAGGGTCTTGTGTGAGGAAGACCGGGCGCAGGTAGGGACATCGCACAGTGCACTCGCAGGGGAATCTTTGTGAGAACATCCTATATTTGCTCCACCGATATGCCCATCGGTAGCGCGGCAGGGGAAAATACAAGGCAATCATTCGATAACAGGAGCCTGCAATCTCTCAGCTGAGCGAAGGCGCGAAGGAAAGAAGAAGATCTGCAATCTGCTGTCGATCAGAATGATTCGGCCCGGGCCACCGCACTTTGCGCTCAGACCCTAACCTTGCTCACTCAGATTTTGCACTGAGCGACTTCCGAGTTTGACTCCCTACTGGCTGATGCGAGCACACTCGAATTGTGCGACTAGCTCAATTCAAGAAACGTTTCAAACGATGATCGCACGGAAAAAAACACATCGCCAAGTGTACGGCAGCTGGTCACTGGAGCTCTATCCTGCCTTATCTTGAAGTTACCGACGGTGATATCCCACATGCTATTTGTTTGAAGAAGTAAGTTTAAGCGGCGGCTTTAAAAAGAAGAGTCGTGTCAGGTGTTGGTCTCTTCTAGCCTCTCCAACTGGTCGAACGTTATGACCATATTCAACTCTTGTCGACGCTCGAAACTTCAGGCGAGAGTGGATGAATCTAAGGTCACCCAGCAGCATGTCAGATCGCCGGAGGAACGCTCTCTTGTGCTGCGGCTCGATTGCTTCCTAATGGTGTTTGGATGTGTCTCGCAAGTTATCAAGTACCTCGACCAACAAAACATAAGCCAGGCATGTATCGCTTTCTGTTCGTCGTGTAAAATGGGTACTAACTCGTGCATCGTTCGATATACAACCAGGCATACGTTTCGGGCATGAAGGTTCGTCGCGTGTGCTGGATTCAAAACGGCACCTTAGATTCAAACCTGCGCACAGGAGGACCTGAATCTGAACGGAAATGGTGTGTTTTTTGGTCCAAGTTGCAGGCTCCTTTTTTTTTTTACCAACCTCGACCTTCAGAATTGAATTATTTTACGACATGGTTTAACGTCGGATACTGCATTATGGTGGCAACCATATTGCTTTTAAAATTGCCGCCCAGTTGCTCAACCCGAGTCTTAGCTTATCCCCTCGCAAATCATCATGACTGTAGGTAGAACCGCTTACTTCTACCATGGGCCTTTGCTCACAAGGTCGCGCAGTATGTCCGGCCAAGTTTATGGCTGCCATTCCTCGAATTAATCTGGGGCATGCTCACGGGCCTGATCGCGACCGCGCACACACGCCAAACAAATTTATGTCCCTCAGGGCGTTCATCGGGATTTGTGAATCCAGCGCGTGGCCTGGGATGATGGTATGTACTCTATCCATTCACTCGATTTCCATCCTGATACCTAGTCGCCCGGCAGACACTTTTTATGCACTGTACGACTTGTCGATTTTGTAGTGTGCGGTTTGATAACCTTCTTAAGGGTATACTCCGACCGAGTTGGCGAAACGGATGGGATTCTATCATTCGTGCCAAGCTATAGGCGGTATGATGGCGAACGCGCTGCAAACGGCAATGCACACGAACATGGACGGCAGAGCGGGCCTCGCGGGTTGGCGGTGAGATCGCTTCTAATTGTTTCTCGTCGGGAGTCTGACGTTATTGCATCCAGATGGATTGTTCATTCTCAATTCTGTTATGACGGTGCGTCGAAGCCAACAAAACCTCATTCGCCCACTCAATGTTGCCAGATTGTGGTCGGGCTGGCCGGATTCGTGTTTCTTGCCCGACTATCCCAACAACCCCAATCCGCGTGCTTTTTGGTTTACCACCAACGATGCGAAGATAGCGATGGCCCGATTGGAACGACACGGCAGGGCGGAACCCAAACCAATCTCTTGGGCAGGAGCGAGGTGTGTTATGTGTATAACTCGAGACTCCTAGGGCTCACAGTGGCCCGTAGACGCACGTTCACGGTACTCGATTATCTCTGATTATTTATCATTTTTTCTAACTGGTCCTAGAGTTGGGTAGTGTATTTCATCGCTATCCTCTACGTCGGAACCGTTTTAGCTTCTGCTGGGTACTCATGTGCGTATCTGGTCATATCGCTCTGGCTTTGCTTTATCTATTGTGCTCTCAGACTTCTCCCTGTTTTTGAAGAGTCTAAAGAACGCCGACGGTTCGGTGCGGTGGGACGTATCAGGTACATGCGATGCTTTTGCGTTATCGATACACTTAATTGAATCCGATAGCTATCAATGTGATCCCCATCGGCGGCGAGGGTATCCAAGTCGCGTTCGTCTGGATCTGGGCATTGCTCTCGGACACACTGCGCACACGGCATTGGCTTATCGTTGCGCAAGCAGTTATAGGACTAATTCCAGCCATTATAATGTCCATCTGGAACGTTCCCCTTTCTGCGAAATATTTCGTGAGCGAGCCAGTTCTCTTTCCGCGTCCCATCTTACTCAGACGGTTTTCCCCAGTCGTATTTCATCAGCTACGTCGTTTTGGGCACCGCTCCCCTGATTTTTGCGTGGTCTCCGACATCATCCCGCACGACCCCGAGCAGCGCTCCCTTGTCGTCGGCGTGGCCATCGCCATGTACTATGCCATCTCTGCGTGGTCGCAGGTCCTCGTCTGGCCTGCGACACAAGCGCCGCATTACCGGTATGGGTGGCAGACATCGATTGCGCTGTGGATTCTGGTGATTGGGATGACGCTCGGCTTGCGGTATATTGACTTGAAGTATATAATGTGAGTGCCTTCCATATCATGCAAAGAATTTTGACTTATTTCATGGACACAGACCGGTGCGCAAGGCGCTGGTGGAGAGGGAGAGCAGCACAGAAGTGTTGCCCGACTCGAGCTCAGTAGACAAGAAGGATCCTGAACTCTCTGGATGAAATAATGTAGCCAGGCTGTATCTACCTCGAATTTAGTGGATGATTTTTACGGAATCCCTGAGCCGAAGCTGTGAAAAGCTTCCGCGGCGCGGCCCTTTTTGGGGCGATATTGATCTTGATCTCACGACGTTGGCCCCACAAAACAATGGCCCTTTGCTGGCCTTGTCATCCTGCTTAAGCCTTTCAGCTAAATACCTCGCCAGCCAGCCTGCTCTCCGACTAGCGGCAGGACATTGCATACGCGTCTCGGAACTTTTGGTCGCGCGCTGTACACGAGGCGCAGCATAATTCGGCGTATAATCTTGGTGTGGCCACAAGAGTTTCAGAAGAGTACATAAAGCAGTCCATGGTTACCTTGTCTGGACGTACAACCACCCTCGATGATGTTCTGTTTGTCTCGCCAGCCTGGCCTTCCCAGTCGCCGCCTTGGAACGGTCACTCTACAGCATTTTCAAGTTTTAGCGCCCTAGCGGCGCCTGTTATACCTCCACTTGACGATTGGGACTCGCAATTCCCACCGCCGACCGATGTCCACTCACCCTTCAGCGCGCTGTTGGGGCTTCGCCGCCCCCACATCCACAACCGAGTCGGCATCAGTCACCTGTTCCCTGAGCCGTCTACTTTCGGCGGTGTTCCTCAGCGCAACAACCGCTCTCTCGATCGGGATGCCCCTAATCAGTATCCTCGATTTCTTTTCGAATCTCATCCCCGCCGCGCTTTGGAAACGGGACGGCAGATACGCCTGGTCGTGCATGGAGGAGCGGTTATGCTGCTGAATGCAGAACTTGCGCGACTGCCGCCGCCACAGCCGCCACGATGCTGCGCGCGAAACAGCGCAGCACTACCCGCGACATCGACTACATCGCGCGCTCATTTTCCTCCGAATGGGCACAGCGGTACGGGGTCGTTGATGCCAACGATAGGCCTGAAGCAGTGTATTTCGGAAACGCTCTGCAATTCGGGTTGGGTGCAGACTGGATGAATAGCGATGCAGGACGTCGCTCTGCCAATGGCGACCGAGTACGCATACATTTATTCACATGTCGTCTGAACTAACTGGTTTGAATCAGTCCCGCGACTGGCGCCGTATACGATCCCATACACGCGGCGTCTATACAAATGGGCGATTCGCTCACAGTGTATACGTCCCCGAACGGCTTCCTGAAGCTGGGTTCGTAGGCTTCTCTGATCCCCGCTTTCTCTAATCGAGATCCCCCTGCAGTTTCCGTCACCCCATTTTGGACCGTCGCGCTCAAGATGGTCCGGTATAACCCCGCCGACCGCGAGGACATCTGTATTCTCCTGCGCAGCGGGACGCTCTCGGGGCAGCTGCACTGGACGCCCACGCGCCTCGAGCTGTGGCTGCTCGGGACGTGCTGGGCCATGGGTTACGCGGGCTACGACTCCGAGCGGATCAAGCAGATGCGGCACCGCATGATCGAGGTCGTCGCAGAGGCCAATCGCTGGGACCCGTATGCCGTGGGCGGATGATGGACGCGGCGGTGTCGTCCCGCTGCATCCGGCGGCGGTCATGTATCCCGGAGCAGCGAGTTACGGCTATGGGCAACAGCCCCAGCCTCATTCTATGTACAACAACTACCCCGGAGGGACGAGCGGCGATCCGCGGATGAGCAGCCCCTTGCATTCCCCAGGGCACTCGCCCCGGTCGCATACATACCCACCCTCGGGCTCGCCGGCACCCTTTGTGCCGCCCCCGCCCCCACCGAAAAAGAAGAAAAAGAAGGCGTCGACGACCGCCGTGACGGCCTGGCCCAACCAGTGGACCAATCTCGCCTCGGAGGCTCCCCAGCAGCAGCAGCAGCAGCAGCAGTGGGACTGGGACCCCGAGAGCGCGGAGAGGTGGGACAAGGACGTGCGCCAGACGGCGGCGAAGGAGAAAATGCAGCACGGGGCGCATGACGAGCTGGATTCCCTTCCTCAACAAGTCCAAGTCCCAGCCGGTGCTCAACAAAGCTGCGAAGAAGTTCGCCCGGCGCCGGCACCGGCGGTACTCCGACAGCGACAGCGACGACAGCTCGAGCGAGGAGGACAGCGACTCTGACGACGAGGATTGGCGCGAGCGCGAGCGGCGCAAGTGGGCCAACCACTCCGCACGGCGCGCGCGTAGGCGCTGGGGTGGCCGCGGCCGCGCAGCACAACATAGCGGACTTCATATCCAACGGCAACACACCAATCGTGGCGCCCGCGGTTATGGCCTCGAGCGCGGAGCAAGGACAGCCCGTGCTCCCTGGGTGGAGCTTCCCCGGCGCGCAAGCACAGTGGCAGTCGCCTCGGCCGTGGACGTATCCTAACGTACAATCGCAATCGCCTCAGCCGTGGGGGCACCGCAACGCGCAATCGCCCCCAGCCGTGGGCCAACGCGCAATCGCCCCAGCCGTGGGCCAACTCGCAATTGCCCCAGCCGTGGGCATACGCGTACCCTCACAATACCGTCGATCGACGCCTGCGCCGTCCGGTCTTGGTATGAACGAAGTCACCGGGAAAATGAATGCATTGGGCCTATACGGCGTGTAATATGTTGCACTGTCAGTTTTTTTTTCAATCGCCACAACGGAACTCGGTTTTCTCTGCATGCAGATTGTATTACCTGTAGTGTGTCTGAGTACTGTGCCTCATTCTCGCGCTATCACCACTGTATTATTTATCTCTACTGTATCTAGATCTATTTACCTGCTTCCGAGTACACTTGTACACTTCCACACAGCTATTCAAATCCGAGTCTCGATTTACTGCTACGCTGCTGCGGCCCTGCGCTTGGGTCGTTCGACCTGGCTAGTGTTTCCGAGGGAACTTCGTCGCCTCATTGTATCTCGACGGTGAATCCCATTGACAAACGAGAGGCCAGATAAGAACTGCTCAACGTGAATTGCAACATGCAGATAAAACGCATTCATTAATTCAAGCTAACGCTGCAAACATCTGTTACCCATCTCGTCAACATATCCCGCCCGACAACTAAACCCTGACGAGAAGCAATTCTGTCAAGCACTTTGGGAAGTGAGTCTGAGCAAAGTCTGAGTATGCTATGATAATCCAAATACTCACGCATAATCTAAGAGCGTTTGGCGGCTTCCGGGGGGCCTAAGCCCAAGGAGTTCAGGAAGGCGCTTTGCGACGGGGAAACGGAAGCGTAGGTAGGGGTCCGGCCGCACTTCCACAACAGGAGGGCTCCAACCCATTGGCAGCGAGGAAGGCGCTTTCTTCTGGAGAAACGGAGACGGTGGTGAATGTGGCCTGCGGCACCGAAAGCGGGGGACCCAAGCCCAGAGAATCCAGAAGGCGCTTTGCTGCGCAGCGGCGTCGAGGGTGGTGGTAGGGTCGCGTGAGGGAGTTTCTTCAGATCGGCGTCTATCGCTTTGTCGAAGTCGCTCAAATTGGTCACGTCTGGCGGGGCTCCGATTCATAACAAGAGCGTCCCGTACGACAGGAGCACAGAGCGCAGGCGCCGCGGCCGCAATGAGGGTAAACGAGATGAAGTAGATACAGAGAACATCGTGGAGCGAGGACAATGGAAACAGCGAATGCGAGAGAAGAAAGTTGAATAGACTTGGTGACAAGATAAATTAGTTCGTTATGTCGAAAAGATGGACGGAGGATGAACTCAACTACACATATCTCGAGTGAGACCAGAAGGGAAAAACGGAGCCTGAAGTGTTACCTGCTCGTTCCACCTATTTATGCAGTAAAATGGTCGCTACGTATCTCATCTCTGACAGGATATCACGGCGTATACGAGTAGCCAGGCGAAACGCGAGACACCGCCGTATCATAAAACGGCGGACGGAGTAGATCATAGTAACGGCTGTATTCTTGAACCACGTCTCCACTCGGTTCAACTTAGAAGAGTTGAGATCTGGCGTACTTGAGCGACTGTTGAAAGCGACGGAGCAGCATGATTTATGTCGGAATTACTTAGGTCGGGTTTCTAGGTCTTCTACTTAGTACGCCAATACCTTCTTGAGATGCAGCGAAGCACACGGGGTAGACGGTTTAATCTCGTGGATTGCAAATTCTAGATCCAGATTAGCCAGCGCCCCTGTGGCCAGAAGGCAGGTACTGAGATGAGCAAAGCAAGAAACCTGAGTTGCGCACGGCAAAGATGCGGAAGGATGCGGACCGCGTTCGCCGGAGCAAACTTCTGATAAGATTACCAAAATCACCTTATGGGAGATAAGTAATTCTCACATATCTTTTAATGAAAATTCATGAACGATATGCACCGCTAAGACCACCGCTATCATCACCTAATATGAAAAGTAGGACCAGCGAAGATGATGACAGCGTACAGAAGTCGTAACGGTCCCTCCGATGTTCCTTGGTTATTCTGATTGTCATGATTGGATTCAGGCTTCGTTGCACCCAGGCCCCAGCCAGATGCAAACTGCAGCTGTGAAACTCCGATGATATTGTATTCCGCAAATATGGCCCTCAGCCGACCCCTAATATGCCACCAAACTGATACAACCCCGAGCCGTGGAATCAGTTGTTGCCCTCCAAAGGTCTGTCTGAATATCCCTCAATGCTATTCATCATGTTCATGTCACATATCCATAACAGGGTTCTGCAATACGGCTAACAGTATGAGGTTTGGATCCTTGGTGTGAATTGCACTTCTGGTTTCCGGATAAATTGGACTTGTAACTTTTTTTTACACATCCTCTTCCAGCATCTCCGAAACGCGCAAGCCAATATTTGTCGCGAGGGCGGCGAACAGCACTAAGCACAACAGCGTTGGCCCGTACTTGTCGTAGTACAAGCCCTCCGCCTTCCTGCTCCGTAGCCGGTATGCGCGGTAGACGAAGATCGCGGCTGAGTACGCAATGGCGAGGAGCGCCGCGAGCGTGAAGAGGGCGGCGCTGATAAGCCCCGCGTGAATCCTCCGGCGATGTAAAGTTCAGTAGCGTAGTCGCGAATCGTTCCAATGAACACCGCGTTGTTCAGCCATTTCTGCGTAAAGGGTTTATCAACGTGACAGCTAGCGAAGAAGGAATGGAATGGATCGAACCAGGAACGTGCGCTCTGCCGCGAAATAGACTTTGGGCTCGATTCGTACGGGGAGACAGAGATGCGCTTGCCAGCTGGGCGCGGATGTCGCGCGACCGCCGTCTCTCATCGTCTCGGGGTTTGGCCAAAGCGGGTCATCTTCCTCCTCGTCCTCTTCCTCCGCGACATGTGTCTCCTCTTCCTCTTCCTCTTCGCCTGGTCTCCGCTGATCCTGCCCGCGCTGCTTTCGCGCCTCCTGCGCGCTCTTAAGCCGATCCCTTAGGGTCTCGTCAAACGCAACGGACGCGCAAGCGGGTCAATTGACAGCGTCCGCGGCTTGACGATCGGATGGCCTTCCCTGCCGGCGGCCTGCTCTGCGAGCACACGGCCCCGGGTCATCGTCCTCGTCGTCTGCGTCCTCATCCGCATCACGGCGCGCGCTGCGGACACGGTTCGTCTTGCCCTTGCCGTTTCCGCTTGGGCCGGCAGAATCCGACTCGCGCCGCGCCTTTGAGCATGTGCTCGCGATACGCGATCGCCTCCTGCACCTCCTTCCCGCTCAGCCGCGCCCACTTGTCCTCGTCCTTCGCCGGAAGGAGGTCGTGGTCGTCGTCCTCTTCGCCTTCCGACTGGGGCTCGTTATAGCTCTGCGGGCCAACCGTGTCTTCGTCCAACGGCCGACCGGCTTCCCGACATGGATCTTCGGACGAGTGCTTGGTCGACGAGCCCGTTGCGGACGACTGCTTTGTTGACGACCCCGCGGCAGGCGAAAATTGGCCTGGACGCTCAATGATCGCGAGATATCCGGTGTCGGGCTTGAGGATATCGGTGTCCACTACATGCTTCGCATCAGCACACGCGTAATCCTTCGATAGTTAGAATGCGAAAAAGTGTACTTTGCGGCAGCCAGAATGGGACGAGATCCACGCGGTTAGGTAAGAGCGTTGCGCAGCCATGGATAAATTTCGAGAACTTGGGGACAGCCTCGACGAGGTGCGACTGCACGAGGTCCATCACCCACTTGGGAGGCTCCTGGCCAAACTGCGTCTGCAGCTTCACTCGAGCACGCCGTACCTAGCAAATACCGTGAGTACAAGACGGTGTAGATGACGAGGGGCCACACTTGAAGATCTCCTTGTCGTCCGGGGGTAGCTGTTCAAATGGGAAGTCAATCCCAATGTCTGTACGGCGCCAATTGTCTCCCGCGCGGGTCCTGCCATCCCAGTTGTCCTCGCGCACCATGGTGAGCTCGGTTGTCGAGTGAAATCCGGACGCGGGCATCGCCGGGCAGCTGGAACGCCGTCCGATTGTAGAACGACCGCATACTAGACTGGAGGTGAGTGCCAATAGACGCTCAATGCACGAGAACTTACCTGGCTTCAGTCCACGGGATAAGACCGCGTACTGCACTTCATTCGCCAGCTGGATCATCGAGTCGACTTCCTGCTGCGTCTTCTTCCCCTTCTTGACGAGCTGCTGGAACTCGGCGTCGACAGTGTACTCGCCGCGCAGGAACGCGTTGACGAGGTGTTCCTTGATCGGAAGCGCGCCTTGACGGACTTTTCGCCGGTCCAGTCCTCCCGGGCGTCTTGCGCTCAACAAAGATCGTTTTAACGTCCGTATCACCATACCAGCGCAGTCGGATGGCTTCCGCGCCTTCCGTCTTTTCGAGCCGGCCGAGGTACAGCTCGAGTTCTTCGTTGTCGAAGTAAATAGAGGTGATGGCTGCGGAAGAATTAACACAGATCTCGCCATGTAAAGCAAGGACAAACCGGAATCCCTGGGGTCGAACTCTTTGTCGGCGTTGAAAACTATTTTCTTTTAGTTGGCCAGTAACTTCGCAAGCAGAAAATCTACCTAAGACTGGCAGATTGCGGAGAATGGCCAGCTTAAGCGGAACAAGGTTATCAGGGTGGACCCAGTACTTGGTGGTTTGCCGGACAAACGCGCTCTAAAGTCGAAAACGCCTGAATTGAAGTGATTTGTCTATGAAATAGCAAGGTACATACCTGACTACCACCCGCACTCGAGTCTCCCTCCACAGGGTGGCCTCTGGTGCGCACCGAGGTCATACCTAACATGCCGCGAGGGATAAAGTTAAGCGAATACCACGAAAAAAGAAGAGAAAAAACACATACAGCTTTGAGAGCTTGACAATGAGGGCATCCCAATTATATTTATAAAATGGCCGCTTTCGAGGAAGTCTTGCACGAATGTGGGTTTGAGGGGCAGGTTCGTTTGTTTCTATTCACAGCACTGTTTTAGTAAGCTCATCACGACTGCGTAGGGAGACGAACGTCATGTTTCTTGAGAATTTTCATGAAGCCCGTGATATTCAGCTTCGTATACAGAGCAAGGTCGTGCACGTCCGCGACCAGGTTCGCAACTTCCTCCTCCAAGCCGTGGAAAGCGCTCCTCAAGGGCATCAAAAGATTCGGCGCCTACGGACGAGATATCTTCATCGGAATCGGACTCTTCGTCGTCCGACCCGCCGTCAAGCCCGTAATTGTCGTCCCGCAGCTGCGTCTCCGCGTCCGCAGACGCGTTGTGATGCCTGCGGTGGCCATTGCTGGCCGCGCTATCGTGATATTCGGTGTCCTCCGCCACAAGGCGCTTGACGTCCTTCTCTGCGTCGCGGAATGCGTTGCGACAGCTCAGTCGTCTTGGACTTCTGGAATTCATGGATTTTATCGAGCTCCTTCTCGAGGAGCGCGGTGAACTCCGCCTCATCGACGGCGCCCCATCCGCGTCCCGTTGTGCGAGCCTGCACGGAGTATGAACACATTCTACGTCGTCCATATATCGCCCAAACAAACCTTGAGCTCCCGCTTCAGGAGGTGTATAGTCCAAGTAGAACGGGCGCCATTCATTGTACAAGTCGGTCTATTTGGCGAATATAAGTCGTCTGAGAGCCAGAAATAATCCACACACATTGATTTTCCGTCCAAATTTCATGGCAAATCAGACACAGATTTATAGACCGTGGTCGCGTTCGAACAGACAGAACCTCCCACGATGTCATCTATGCCGCGGCGCATTTGGCAGGTGTGTCCCGAATAGAACGTTGCACTCCGCTTGAACCAAAAGAGTCTAAATGAGTCTAAATACTCTGGAAGAGTGGGACAGGAAGGACCGAGAGTGAATTTAGGGGCGTCTAAAGTACAATGTTCTATATGTAGTCGGGTCAGTCGAAAAATCAGTAAACTATCACCCTCCCCTCGCTTCATGCTCAACAGCACATATCTCCTGAACCCCTTCCCGGAAAAACACAACATTATACTCGAGCAGTCCGCGCCGACCCTCATAAACACCGGTCGGAACCAGCGCCAGCAGGGCAAGGTGCGGTGTAATCAAATGGTATGTCAGTGTTGTCCCGGGTGCTGAGGGATGCAGCGACGCGGCGGCGCTCGGATAAAATCGGTCCTTCGTTTCCGCAGGCAAGGGATTGTCGGGCGACGGTTCAGCCGCTGGTATTCGTAACCGTGTGGCCCTAGAGGTCGGTGATCTTGGGGTATTCTCAGCAAAGTGGACGTTCGTTAGAGCAAACGGTTCCCACCGGTAGAGAGGTCCGAAGGCATTCAGCATGGAGAGATAATCGCAACACAGGTTGTGTGTTGCAGAGTCCACTGGCGACGCGTCGGTTGCAACGTACAGACGCGACGCAGCGTCAAACAGGAACGCCTTCGGCGACTGTGAGTTCTGTGCAGATCCAGGTGAATAATACCCGCGTAAGGAAAAGTGACCGCATACCGCGCAAAAGACGTTGAGGAGGTCTTCGAGGAATGGTAACGAATGTACGAGTTTGTGTAAAACTTTCGAGAATGCCTCGTGTAGAGAATGATCATACACCGAGGTAAGGTGAAAGTTGTACGGCATTTGCTCGCACTCGCTCTCCATGAGATGGTCCTGCACCCTTTCTTGTATCTGTCGGAAGTTTTCTGCCATCGATTAGTGGGGGTAAAGAGAACTCAAGGAGGCGGCTCGTGGCACGACCTACCGATTCTTTCATCCTGCAGTTTCTCTGCCTTATGGACAAATACCTCCACAAGCAATTGTGGATGATCGTGGTACGCAGCAATTATAAACTCGACGAGTTTGCTAATCGGCTGTTTGTACAAATCCTGCACCGGATCTCAGACTCGCGTCCTAGAGAACGGCATGGACCCAAACGCACGCGAATATCGATGACGAAAATAAGGGCGCTGAACTGCGACAGTGGCGCGCCGAGTGTATCGACCGCGATATTCCCAGGACAGTCCCATATTTCCAAAGGTATCACTGTGCTGCGCGTGAAGTCTCAAGTCAACGAACAACTTCGCAAGGGCGCGTCGCGGCAGACAATGGACGCACTCGTAGGCATGTTTGACGATTCGCATGGTGGTTTCAAGATAGAACGTTTGTTTCGGGGGGAGCGCGTTGAAGAGAACTTCTTTTATAGAGGTCTTGCCGCTGCGCCGCTGTCCAAGAAGTAGAATCTTCGTCCGTGTTACTCCGTTCACAGCGCTTGTGCTGCTCATTGTGCGCTTTGGCGAAGTCGATGTCGCGCCGTACGTGCTAGCCATGGTTTGGGTTAAAGTGCCGAATCCTTCATTCCGGCGGTCAATGGAATGACACCCATCGGCCGAAAATACCGAACTCCAACGATCGTTTATGGCGTTGCATGCAACCACCACAATATTAAGCTCCGTGAGATGCAAATAACTGCAGCTCTCCCCGCTTTCCGCCAACTCCTCAAAGAACGAGAATAATACACAGAATCTGCCCACAGCTTTCCCGGGGACCGCACCTGCCTTGCAGCTGGAATTAGCACGAACGGTGCAATTGGCTTCTATGTACTCTTGCTGGACATCGCGATTTCGAGACACTCACATTCACACCAGCGAGGTGTGACGGCATCCAACTCGTCTGCAGAAGTCGCGCGACGCGCACTGTCCTTGTGGCCACCGCATCAAGCGTGCGTACAGCGTCAAGCGCGAAAACGCGGCGAATGGATTTTTGGTTTCACAATTCGTCGTCGAGGCCGGTCTTGGTCGGAGAGTTTGGCGCTTCGATTCTTTGGCCACACAGCGGAGGACACAAGCTCCTACTCCAGCCTCCAGGACGCGCGGTTGGCCATCTCCCACTACTATATTAATGGAAACTGGCGACTGGGGGTGCACTTTGGCCAACACCATCGGTCAAGATTTGTGGCAGGGGAGGTTGTTACTCGTAGAACGTGGTTTGTTCGGGTTGGACCATTCCGAATAAGCTGAAGCTCTGGCCAGAATGCTCACAGAGAAGGTTGAATATACATTGTCAATCACGGTGATCGTTCTGGTTCAAGATATTTTCCTTCACTCGTCGCAAGTGCTTCACGATGGTCTGTTGCGCTTTCGCAAGTATTGAACTCGGGAATCGTATCCTTCCATTTTCCGCATTTCGCATACCTCAACTGAGTGAGTGACATCGCCGAATACCCTAGCCTTCTCGTTCAGTCTCAAATACTTTTTTTCATGTTTCTAGTGCTCTGGCTTCGGCGCAGCAGTAGGATTTGTCGAGGCCGAGGTCGCCGCTCTGGTGTTCGCTGCGATCGAGAAGCTTCGGTGCGCAAAATCCAGTTGTAATCTTCATGAGTTTCTATAATCTACCGTCTCAGAGGTGAACGGCCTATATTTCAGGTCCAACTGTATCCTATCCATGTAAGTTATCTCTGCAGTGAGGCGAGTGGCATACTACGACGGGTTGTTTTATTCTGTGATCCCTCTCCCAATCCCTCAACAATTATCGTTCGAGGCCTCAGTCAAGGCCACCCTGCGGTTGGTTGAAATATCTTCCCCAAGAATGCATCATACCCGCGGCTTTCTTAGAAGACTATCCGCCGCTTCGTCTCATCATATCCAGGTTTCTCTTTTGCTGTTATGGGGTTGATGAACTTCGCATGACCGAAGTTGACGTTATCTGGTCGATAGAGAGACGGCATGAACCTACAGTTTCTTCCAGGTTATCCTCATGAAGTAAAGCTGGACACTTCGTGAGTTAAGCACAATGAGCCCGACAGACTCGCTGTCTTAATTTCTCATCTCAAGGTAAGTCCATATGGAGTTGTTTTTCTGTAGACCTGGTCCAGGCCTGTCATACACTCCCCCAGTATTTGCGATATCCCCTGAGTCTGCTAATACCATGAGGCTTTTTAAGCATGTCGGTGGCCGGTGACCGACCCCAATGTTTTTATTCGTGTGGGGTTGATAATTAAATGTGCGCGCATTTCAATCCGTCCTCAGATTCAAATTTCTCCGACTGAAAAAGAATCAAAAATATTTCGTCTTCATGTTTTTCTCGCTCAAACATATTTTGTATTTTATTTTCTGTAGTTTTGTAACGCCGAAAATGTAAAAGAGTCAAGCTGCTTTCCTAAACTGAAATCCAACTGGAGTTGCGTTACTTACGGTGTGTTACAGAAGCTTACGTGAGTGCTCAAAATTTCTTATAGCCATCACCACGCTTCCCCAACGTAAAAAGGATTCGTTGGGGTCTGTTGGGGTACAAGTACGCAACGCCTTCTTCCTTTACCACTGCGCTACCGCTGCGTAGACCCGGTAGAATGGCTGCCCTTCCCTCCTCAACCTCTGGGATCTCAATGAGACCACTTATCGTTTCCCTGGGTCAAATTAGAGTATGTATTGCCTTGGACGCGTCTTTTTGCGTGAAGAACACGTTCCCTAATGCTTTTCTCAGGTTTCTATCCCTGTTTCTACCAGCACAGACGAGTGGATCTCCGCTGAGATCCTTAGAGATGAATTCGTGCACGAGCAGTCGCTCGTTGACGCCATAGACACCACCGCAGACCTCGAGAACGAGGCAGAGGCCGCCGTCGAGCTTGCAGCTCGTTTCTTAGGCTTTGTCGCCCAAAAGCTCCACCAATTAACCGAGTCCACCGCCGCTCGCACGTCGTTGCTCCTTAACGTGTTCAAATACTTTACCTCCGCGTACCTTCATACGAAGGAAATCCATTGCCTTGTCGCCTCGTACGACACCGAGGTCCGCAAGACCGTCCTCAGCTCATATTTCTTGGCCCTCGCCGCGTTGCGAGAGAACAAAATCGACGACATCCCAAGCGGTCCCCATTCCGCGCTCTTGGCTGCCGTTGCCACCAAAAAAGCGTCCGTCTTCGCCCTGTTTGGTGGCCAAGGAACCAACGAGGTCTACTTTGACGAGCTGCAGTCCCTCTATGACATTTACAAGCCCTTCGTCTCGTCGTTCCTCGCGACCGTCACGAACGACGCGCTCATCCCTCTTGCCGAGGCGCAGAACGCGTCCTCGCACTACACATTCGGCCTCGATGTCGTCTCCTGGTTGTCTGGAGCCTCGCCCCGCCCTTCGACCACATATCTCGCTTCCGTCCCGGTCTCGTTCCCCTCATCGGGCTTACGCAGCTCGTCCAGTATTTCGTCGCCTGCAACGTTGCAGGACTGACGCCGGGCCAGTACCGCGATACGATCGCCGGTGCTACCGGACACTCGCAGGGCATTGTCTCTGCCGTCGCGATCGCCGCGTCTGACAGCTACGAGTCCTTCGCCGCCAACGCGCTCAAAGCCGTCAAATGGCTTTTCTTCTCCGGCCTTCGTGGTCAGCAGGCGTTCCCCATCATCGCCCTCGAACCCAGCATCGTCGAAGACTCCGTCGAAGGCGGAGAGGGTATGCCGACCCCCATGTTGTCCGTAACTGGACTCAAGCTTGCTGAGCTTGAGGCTCATATCAAGAAGACCAACACGCATCTCGCAGAGAACTCCCGACTCAGTGTGTCGCTCCACAACGGTCCACGTGCATTCGTCGTAACTGGGCCCGCGCGCTCCCTCTACGGCCTTGTTACCCATTTGCGCAAAGTTCGTGCCCCGAGCGGCCTGGATCAAAGCAAGACGCCCTTCTCGCAGCGCAAGCCCGTCTTTTCCGTCCGCTTCCTGGTCGTTGGCGTCCCATATCACAGCGCCTATCTCTCGGGCGCAGCGGAGAAACTCATCGCAGAAGATCTTGGGGGCAAGAGTTGTGGAAGGCAGAGGAGCTCAAGATACCCGTGTTTAACACGGAAGATGGTAAATTTTCTTTCATGTGATTGATGTTTCCCGGATAACTGACTGTTCTGTTTTAGGCACTGATCTGCGTCAGCTATCGACCTCCATCACTCAGTCTCTTTGCGAGCAGATTTTCACCAAGCCCATCCACTGGTCGACCGCGACCAACTTCCCTGAGAGCGCTACCCATGCCGTCGATTTTGGTCCTGGCGGATTGAGCGGAATTGGGCCGCTCACCGCGAAGAACCTCGACGGCCGCGGTGTTCGTGTCATCGTTGTTGGTGATAGGGCGAAGGGAGACCCTGAGCTTTACAATGCGGAGCGGGTTAGATACGAAGAATGGTGGAGCAAGAAGTATGCCCCTGGCTTGGTGAAAACAAGGTCAGCTTCTTTACTGCTCTACGCCCGATATTTTCTAAACTTTCTTCGCAGCGATGGTACCTTGTACCTCGATACGCCCTTCTCACGCCTGCTCGGGAAACCGCCGATCATGGTCGCCGGCATGACGCCGTCCACCGTCCAGGCCGGCTTCGTCAGCGCCGTCCTCAACGCCGGGTACCACGTCGAGCTTGCTGGCGGTGGTCACTACAACGCTGCCGCTCTGCGCACCAAAATCGCCGAGATCCAATCCAAGATTCCCGCGGGCGTCGGCATCACCCTCAACGCCCTCTACATCAACCAGCGCCAGTTCGGGTTCCAGCTCCCACTTTGGCAAGAGATGCGCAAGGAGGGCCTCCCGATCGAAGGCTTTTGCGTCGCCGCCGGTATCCCCAGCACCGAGAAGGCGGCCGAGATCATTGAAGGACTGAAGAGCGCGGGGATCCGCCACGTCGCTTTCAAGCCCGGCTCCGTCGAGGGCATCCGGCAGGTCGTCAACATCGCCGCAGCCAACCCCGACTTCCCCGTCATTCTCCAGTGGACTGGCGGTCGCGCCGGCGGTCACCACTCGTACGAGGACTTCCACCAGCCCGTTCTGCAGACCTACCGCTCGATTCGCCAACAGAGCAACATCTCCCTCGTCGGCGGCAGTGGATTCGGCGCTGCAGAGGACGTGTGGCCGTACCTGAGTGGAGAGAGTGGTCGGCCAAGTACGAAATGCAGCCCATGCCGTTTGACGGGTTCCTTTTCGCGAGTCGAGTGATGGTGGCTAAGGAAGCGCACACGAGCTCGTCCGTGAAGGACCTCATCGTTGCTGCGGCTGGTGTGGAGGACGCGGAGTGGGAAGGAACGTATGCGAAGCCGACGGGCGGCATCCTGACCGTCAAGTCGGAGCTCGGGGAGCCGATCCACAAGGTCGCGACGCGTGGTGTCAAGCTGTGGAAGGAGTTTGACGACACGGTGTTCAAGCTCCCGAAGGAGAAGCGCGTGGCTTGGCTAGTCGAGCGCCGGGACGAGGTCATCGGGAAGCTGAACAAGGACTTCAGCAAGCCGTGGTTCGGATGGAAGAAGGACGGGAGCGTGGCGAAAGAGCTGGGCGACATGACGTACGAGGAGACAGTGTTGAGGATGGTCCGGCTCATGTTCGTGTCGCACGAGAAGCGCTGGGTGGACGTCTCGCTGAGGAACTTGACGGGCGACTGGTTGCGGAGGGTGGAGGAGGCGGTTTGCTGGCGTCAACGGAGGCGGCGACAAGCCGTCCCTCCTGCAATCCTACACCTCGTTGGATGACCCTCTTCCCTTCATCGAGTCCTTCCTGAAGGCCTACCCCATCGCACCCGCCAATTGCTGGCGTCCGAGGACTCGGCGTTTTTCCTTGCCATCTCGCAGCGAGCTGGACAGAAGCCGGTGCCGTTCATTCCGGTATTGGACGCTTCTTTCGAGGTTTGGTTCAAGAAGGTTTGTTCAGTCATTCTGCATTTTTCATTCTGCTCATTTATTCATCTGTTTTAGGACTCTCTTTGGGCTGCAGAGGATATCGAGGCTGTTTTCGACCAGGACCCCAGCGTGTGTGCATTCTCCAAGGGCCGATGGCTGTCAAGCATTCCAAGGTCAAGGACGAGCCGATCAAGGACCTCCTCGGAAACATCAACTCGGCGCTCATCCAGCGTCTCCTCGACTTCCGATATGCTGGCGACGAGAGCAAGGTCCCCACCGTCGACTACCTCAGCGCCAAGCCCGCGGCCTCTGCCCGCTGTCCCCAACGTCAAACGTTCGGAGGCGAACGGCGAAGTCATCTACGAGTTTGGAACGGCTCTCCCCCGACACTTCCCTTTGGCTCGATACTCTCGCCGGGTCCAACTTGACCTGGCTGAGGGCCTTGGCCACTTCCACCACCATCGTCCAAGGCACCTCTTATATCGACAACCCTATAAGTCGTCTCCTTGCCCCTCGCCCCGGGCAGAAAGTCGTTGTTGGCCACGACGGCGGCTCGCCATCGTCGGTAACCGTGTACGGCGCCGCTCGTTCCTACGGCGAGCACAAGCCGGCCTTCAAAGCCGTTGAAGATCAAGTTCACACCTACGTCCAAATTGATCGATATCACGATGTTCGAGGATCGCCGGGATGTTTCTGTTCCCCTCACTCTCCAATTCGAGTACAAACCTTCGCTCGGTTTCGCTCCAATCCACGAGATCGCGACAGGGCGCAACACGCGCATCAAGGAGTTTTATTGGAAGCTATGGTACGGCGACGACGCTGTTCTCCCCAATATCGACATCCGCGAGACCTTCCACGGGCCCGAGGTCACCATCGAGGCGAGCGCTGTCGAACAGTTCTGTGCGGTGGTTGGGAACCAAGGGGAGTCATTCAAGACGGTTCGAAAATGATCAAGTCAGCGCGCCCATGGATTTCGCCATTGTTACTGGGTGGCAGGTTTGTCTTTGCGGCTTTTCTCATTTTGACCAACGCTAAATCTTCTTCGCAGGCGATCATGAAGTCTATCTTCCCTTCGTCTATCGATGGCGACCTGCTGAAGCTCGTTCATCTCTCGAACGGATTCCGCATGGTCGACGGCGCAAAGCCCCTCCAGGCCGGTGATGTGTGCAAGGCCGAGGCCAACATCGTCTCCGTCACCAACACCGACGCAGGCAAAGTTGTGAGAGTCAAGGGCCACGTCTTCCGGGCCGGCAAGCCCGTCATTGAAGTTATTTCCGCCTTCTTGTATCGTGGCCGTTTCACCGACTTCGAGAACACATTCGAGACTACCGAGGAACCCGATTACATTGTGACTCTCGAGACTGATGCGGCCGTCGGCGTGCTGCAGTCCAAGGGATGGTTCGAATGGGTCGACGAATCCAAGCCTTTGCTGGCTGGTCACGAGCCTCATCTTCCGCGTCAAGTCCCAAGTGTCCTTCAAGGACAAGACGTCTTATCGCGAGGTTTCCGTCTCCGGCGATATCTTCGTTCGCAACCAATTGAAGGCGCTCGTTTTGGTCGGATCAGTCGATTTCCACCAAGAGGATTCTCGCGGAAACCCCGTTGTCGCCTACATTCAGCGGCACGGGATTCCCCAGGGGCTCTCGACCCCTCTTGCAAACGAAGGCTACACCCTCACCTCCGGGACGACCGTGTTCAATGCTCCTCTTACAAACGAGCCGTACTCCAAGATTTCCGGCGACTTCAACCCGATCCACATTAACCCTTACTTCTCCGACTACGCATCGCTTCCCGCCACCATCACGCACGGCCTGTGGTCGAGCGCTGCGACGCGTCGCTATGTGGAGAATGTCGTCGCCAAGGGTCATCCAGACCGTGTCCTCGCGTTCGTATTTCTTTTCATTAAGGTTTTCTTTTACTCATTGAACTGATCAATCTAGATATAACGTCTCTTTCGTCGGTATGGTTCTGCCCGGCGACGAGCTTAACGTGAAGATTCGGCACGTCGGGATGCGCGACGGTAACATCGTCGTCGACATCGTCACGTCCAACGCTCTTGGAGAGAAGGTTCTCGAGGGCTCGGCCGAGGTTTCCCAGCCGACGACCGTCTATGTTTTCACCGGGCAGGGTTCGCAAGAAGCAGGCATGGGCATGGATCTGTACAACTCGTCCCCCGCAGCTCGCGCGGTGTGGGACAGCGCCGATGCCCATCTTCTCGCCGTCTATGGCTTCTCCATCGTCGAGATCGTCAAGGATAACCCGAAGGAGAAGACCGTCCACTTTGGCGGAATCAAGGGTCAAGCTATCCGTCGGCGTTACATGGATATGACCTACGACACCATGGACAAGGACGGTAACGTCAAGACTTTGCCCCTCTTCGCTGACATCGACGTCCGCACCCCCAAGTACACGTTCAGCCACCCCACCGGTCTCTTGTTTGCCACGCAGTTCGCTCAAATCGCGCTTGTTGTAACCGAGAAGGCTGCCTTCGAAGATATGCGGACGAAGGGCTTCGTTCAGAAGGACTGTGCCTTCGCCGGCCACAGTCTCGGAGAGTACTCCGCTCTTGCGTCCATTGCTGACGTTCTGGCCATTTCGGCCCTGGTTGACGTCGTGTTCTACCGCGGCATTACCATGCAGCGCGCCGTCGAGCGCGACTCTGAGAACAGGTCGAATTACGCCATGTGCGCCGTCAACCCCAGTCGTATCTCCAAGACTTTCACGGATGCTGCGTTGCGCGAGGTCGTCGACAGCATTGCGACTTCAACTGGCACTCTCCTCGAAATCGTGAACTACAACGTCGAGGTGAGCCGTATTTTTACAGGGTGGCTGTATCTTTTACTCAGTACACCGCAGGGTCAACAATACGTTTGCGCTGGCGAACTTGTCGCTCTTCAAACCATGACGAATGTGCTCAACTTCCTCAAGGTCCAGAAGATTGATATCGCAAAGGTACTGAACTTCGCCACTTCCGCGGCGCACATGCTGACGATTTTGCCAGCTCACCGAGACGTTCACGGTTGAGAAGGTCAAGGAGATGCTCGGCGAAATTGTCACAGAATGCCACACCCGAGCGACAGAACAGCAGAAGGCCGAGGGTCATATCAAATTGGAACGCGGCTTCGCCACCATCCCATTGCCTGGGATCGATGTTCCTTTCCACTCTCGTTATTTGTGGGCTGGAGTCATGCCTTTCCGTGCTTGTGCGTTTTCTTTCGTTGTTTGTCGTCAAATATCTGATCCTCTTTCAGATCTCTCGAAAAAGATCAACGTCGCGAGTCTGAACCCGACATGTTGATTGGGAAATACATCCCCAATCTCATCGCCATTCCCTTCGCTGTCACTAAGGAATACGCCCAAATCATTTACGACCAGACTTCCTCCCCGCGGCTTGACAAAGTTCTCAAGAAATGGGACCAGGAGCGCTGGGCCAGCGACGAACAGCGCCAGAAGCTCGCCTACATCATCCTCGTCGAGCTCCTCGCCTACCAGTTCGCGTCCCCGGTGCGCTGGATCCAGACTCAAGACCGTCTCTTCACCGAGTACGCCTTCGAACGCCTAATCGAACTCGGGCCATCTCCCACTCTCACTGGCATGGCGACTCGCACGCTGAAGGCTAAGTACGAGACGCAGGATGACTCCATCAGTCGCACCCGCACGATTCTCTGCCACGCCAAGAATGTGAAGGAGATCTATTATCAGTTCGAGGACGAGCTGGACGCACCATCCGCGTCTGATTCCGACGCCGAGGCTTCGTCCTCCGCTCCTGCTCCTGCTGCTGCCGCAGCCGCGCCAGTAGTTGTGGCCGCTCCATCCGGCCCGGCGGTCACCATCGAGGACGCCCCGATCAAAGCCATCGATATACTGACCGTCATCGTCGCTCAGAAACTGAAGAAGCGCGTGGACGAGGTGCCGCTGTCGAAGTCAATCAAGGATCTCGTGGGCGGCAAGTCTACCCTCCAGAACGAAATCTTAGGTGATCTTCAACTCGAGTTCTCTTCTGCTCCTGAGAAGGGCGAGGAACTCCCCCTCGAGGAACTCGGTGGTGCTCTTGCTTCTGGGTTTGGCGGCGCACTTGGGAAATATACCACCGGTTTGGTGTCTCGCGTTGTCGGCGGCAAGATGCCCGGAGGGTTCAATTCGTCCGCCATCAAGACCTATCTTTCCAAAAGTTGGGGACTTGGGTCCGGGCGCGCGGACGGCGTCCTCCTTCTAGCTACCACCATGGAACCTGCGAAGCGTCTTGCGACTGAAGCCGAGGCCAAATCGTGGCTCGACGGTATCGTCGCGATATATGCCCAGCGCTCCGGAATCTCGCTGTCGTCCGGAAGCTCGAGCGGCGGCGGAGGTGCGGCTGGAGGTGCTACGATCAACAGCGAGGAATTCATCAAGTTCCAATCCGAGCAGCAGAAGTTCGCCGCGCAGCATGTCGAACTGTATATGCGCTACCTGAACCGTGATTCTCGCGCCGGAGAATCGGCCCTCGACCAGGAGAAGGCCAATAGCCTCGCCCTACAGACGAAACTCGACAACATCGCGAAAGAGCATGGCGACGTCTACATCGAAGGGATACAGCCGATGTTCGACCCTTTGAAAGCTCGTCACTTCGACTCGTCATGGAACTGGGTGCGTCAGGATGCACTCCTGATGTACTACGATATCATCTTCGGTCGGCTCACCACTGTTGACCGCGACATCACCGCTCGCTGCATCGCGCTCATGAATCGTGCCGACCCGGAGGTTCTGGCGTATATGCAGTATAACATCGACCATTGCGATCCCAATAAAGGCGACAACTACAAGCTTGCCAAGCAATTCGGTCAACAGTTGATTGACAACACGCGAGAGGCGCTCGGGCAGCCCCCGGTGTACAAGGATGGTGAGGTCTTCGTCCTTGATTCTATTCATTTTATTCAATGTTGTATTCAGTCACGTTCCCTACTGCTCCTCACACCGAGGTTACCGCGAAAGGCGACATCATCTACTCGGAAGTCGTTCGCGAGAACGTTCGCAAGTTGGAGGCTTACGTCGAGGAGATGGCCAGTGGGGACACGGTTTCTGGCGCCGTCAACATCAACAAAGTTCAAGAGGATGTTCTCAAGCTGTGGACCGTCGTCAAATCGCAGCCAGGTATCAGCCAGGAGCAGAAGAATCGCATCAAGGCTCTGTACGAGGGCGTCGTCCGGTCCCTTCGGAAGGGTCCCGAGCCGCCTCGTCCGCGCGCCGGCTCCAGACAGCGCCGACCCTCCTCCCAATTCCTCCGCCCCCAGCTCCCCGCTGCCACTTCCGTGTCCGCCGACAAAGTTCCCCTGCTCCACCTGAAGCGTAAGGTTGGCGCTAACTGGGAATACAGTAGCAACTTGACCGGTGTCTATCTCGACATCCTGCACGAGATTGCGACCTCCGGGACGACGTTCAAGGACAAGAACGCTCTACTGACCGGTGTTGGGAACGGCTCCATCGGTGTAGAGATCGTGAAGGGCCTGCTCTCCGGCGGTGCGCACGTCGTTATCACCACCTCCCGCTACAGCCGATCCACCGTCGAATACTACCAATCCATCTTCCAGACGTTTGGAAGCGGCGGCTCTGCCCTAACTGTCGTTCCCTTTAACCAGGGATCGAAGCAGGACGTCGAGGCCCTCGTCGACTACATCTACGCCAACCTCGGGCTCGATCTCGACTACATCATTCCTTTCGCCGGCGTGCCAGAGAACGGTCGTGAGATTGACGGCTTGGACGACAAATCAGAACTCGCTCACCGCATCATGTTGGTGAACCTCCTTCGCATCCTCGGAGCCGTCAAAACGAAGAAGGCGAGCCGTCATTTCGTCACCCCGTCCCACCCAAGTCATTCTTCCGCTGTCTCCCAACCATGGGCTCTTCGGGAACGATGGCCTATATTCGGAGTCGAAGATTTCCCTGGAGACGCTGTTCCAGCGGTGGAGTTCAGAAAGCTGGGGCGAATATCTTTGTCTGGCTGGTGCCGTCATTGGGTACGCCGTTGGTTCCCTCTTTGTCTTTCCGCTTCTGATCTCTTCACAGCTGGACGCGCGGAACCGGGCTCATGGGCCCCACGAACATCGTCGCACATGAACTCGAGAGCTACGGTGTCCGCACGTTCTCCGCCAAGGAGATGGCGTTCAACATCCTCGGCCTCATGCACCCCCTCCTCTTCAGCATCACTCAGGTCGAGCCTATTTGGGCTGACCTGAACGGTGGGATGGACAAGCTTCCCGATCTCGCCGACATCACGGGCCGCATTCGTTCAGACCTCATGAAGAAGAGCGAATTGCGTCGTGCCATTACCCTCGACAATTCTGCCGACTTCAAGATCGTCAGTGGAGTGGAGGCTGAGAGACTGCTTCAGACCGTCAACGTGACCCCTCGCGCTAATTTCCGCTTCGACTTCCCGACGCTCGAAGCCTACGAAAGTCTCGCAGATCTCTCGAGCCTTCAAGGCATGGTCGATCTCGAAAAGGTGATGGTTATCACTGGTTTCGGCGAGGTGGGACCATGGGGAAGCTCGCGCACTCGGTGGGAGATGGAGGCGAGGGGCGAGTTCACGATCGAAGGGTGCATCGAAATGGCCTGGATCATGGGCTATATCAAGCACTTCGATGGCCGTCTGAAGGACGGTTCGCTCTATGTTGGTTGGGTTGATAGCAAGACCGGGGAACCGGTTGACGACAAAGACGTCAAGGGTCGGTACCAGAAGGATATCTTGGAGCACGCCGGTGTTCGGCTGATCGGTACATTTGCTCTTTTATCGCATACCCCCGTCTCACGCACACACCTACAGAACCCGAACTCTTCCGCGGCTATGACCCGAAGAAGAAGGTCTTCAACCAAGAAATCGAACTTATCCACGATCTTGAGGCCATCGAAGTCGCGGAGTCCGAGGCGCACAAGTTCAAGCTCCAACACGGCGACAAGTGCGACGTCTGGGCCGGAGAGGGGCGGGCAATGGTTCTTCAAGCTCAAAAAAAGGCGCACTCGTCTTTGTGCCGAAGAGCTTCTCCTTCAGCCGTACCGTCGCAGGACAAATCCCCACCGGATGGCACGCCGGCCGATACGGTATTCCTGACGACATCATTGCCCAAGCGGATCGGGCGACGCTGTGGGCGCTCGTCTGCACTGCCGAAGCTCTCAACATGTCTGGAATCACCGATCCCTATGAACTGTACAAGCACATTCATCCGTCGGAGGTTGGTACCTCTCTCGGTAGCGGTATGGGAGGAACCGTCAGCATGGCCAAGATGTTCAAGGATCGTCGGGACGAGAAAGACGTGCAGAACGACATCCTCCAAGAGACGTACGTGGTGATTCTTTTTGTTCATATAAAGCACTTACGGTTTCCTTAGTTTCATCAACACCACGGCGGGCTGGGTCAACCTGCTTCTTATGTCGTCGAGCGGTCCTGTGAAGATTCCCGTCGGCGCATGGTACGTCTCAGTTGACTTTGTTCTACGTCGGTTTTGACCTTGCTCCAGTGCTACCGCCTTGCAGTCGCTGGAAATCGCCTGCGACACGATCCTGTCTGGAAGGCGAAGGTGATGATCGCCGGTGGTTTCGACGACCTTAGTGAGGAAGGTTCATACGAATTCGCCAACATGAAGGCCACCAGCAACGCCGAAACCGAATTTGCGATGGGTCGCGAGCCAGCAGAGATGTCTCGTCCGGCTACAACCACGCGCGCCGGGGTGCGTAGTTGTTTTCATCGCATTCCAGTCCAATTAACGGTTGTATGTTCTAGTTCATGGAAGCCCAAGGCACTGGGGTGCACATTGTTATGAGTGCGAAAACCGCGTTGGAGCTTGGGTGCCCCATTCGCGGCATCCTCGCTTTCACTTCGACTTCGACGTGCGTGCATTGATCTCATATATTACTAGTAAACTCACGACATCTACAGTGACAAAGCCGGTCGTTCTATCCCTGCCCCTGGCCTTGGTCCCCTTACCGTCGCTCGACAAGTGTCGTCCAAGAGCCCGCTTCCTATCCTTGATTTGGCTTATCGATCTCGCCAACTCGCATTCCGTCGCACGCAAATCTCGCAGTGGCTCACCCACGAGCACTCCCAGCTTCAGGAAGAGATCCAACTGCAGAAGGCGCAAGGAGAGTCTGTGGATGACGAATACTTCGCTTCCCGAGTTGCGAACATCGAGAAAGAGGCCGCGCAGCAGGACAAAGACGCCCTTTCGATGTACGGAATGCTTGAGGGCTCCGACCCTCGCGTTGCGCCTATTCGTCGTGCTCTCGCAGTCTGGGGCTTGAACGCTGACGACGTCGGCGTGTTATCTATTCACGGCACGAGCACGAAGGCCAACGTTCGTATCCGCATCTTCTCGACCAATTGCGCTCACTAACGATTTCTATCCAGGAGGAGAACGAGACCCGGATTTGGAACGATATCTTCACCACGATCGGGCGCACGCCAGGCAACGCTGTCCCGATTATGGCGCAAAAGAGTCTCCTCGGTCATTCGAAGGGAGGATCGGCTGCGTGGCAGATGGCGGGCCTGCTCCAGACGGTCACGACCGGTATCGTCCCGGGCAACCGGAACAGCGAGTAAGCCGCTCAATCGACGACAATGGCTACTTTTTCTGACATTGTTCGTAGCAACGTCGATTCTCACTTCAGAGACCGCCGATTCCTCATGTTCCCGTCGAAGTCCATCCACACCGACGGTATCCGTGCTGGAGTTATGGTGCGTGCTCATCTCTTCAACCGTATAATCATCTCCTCATCTCTCTTCTCCAGTCCTCGTTCGGTTTCGGTCAAGTTGGCGGCATTGCCCTCGTCATCAACCCTCGATACCTCTTTGCCACCATGGAGCCCTCTTACTACGAGGCGTATAAGCAACGTCACGCGTCGCGCGCCCTCCAGTCGTACAAGTCGATGAGCGAGATGATGATCAAGAACTCGCTGGTCAAGATCAAGGAAACCCCGCCTTACAGCCCTGAGCTGGAGGCGCCAGTTCTCCTGAACTCTCTCGCTCGAGCGAGCCTTGATATCAAGACCGGGTCGTACAAGTACACCGCGCCCCTCGCTTCCACGGTTCCGACGGATACCGCCAACGTCGCCATCTCCAAGAGCCTCGATGCGCCCGCAGGTGTCGTTGGGGTCGGTGTTGATCAAGGTACATTTTATTTTACCGCTTCATGTTGAACAGGATTTATTTACCTTGCCACCCAGAACTCATCTCCGCTGTGCCTTCCGCGAACCCCACATTCGTGACCCGTAACTTCACGCCTGGTGAAATCGCGTACTGCCGCGCCCAGCCGTCTCCACCGTCGTCCTTCGCCGCACGTTGGGCAGGAAAGGAGGCCGTGTTCAAGTCTCTCGGGGTGAAGTCGAAGGGCGCTGCAGCTGCCATGCTGGATATCGAGATCCTCAATGACGAGAACGGGGCGCCTGTAGTGAAGCTGCACGGAGATGCAAAGACGGCTGCTGATGCGAAGGGTGTTTCAAAAGTCTTGATATCTCTGAGCCACTCCGAGGTATGTTCCCATTATTCGTCTGAAGAACCCCATTCTGACCTTACTTCTAGACGGTGGCAATCGCGTTTGCTCAGGCGACCTCTTCGTGAACTCTCGTGCTCTCATGAACTTTCTTGCTGTCTTTTTTTACCATACGCATTTGACTGTTAAACCACGCTGCTTTCTTGTACCACCACAATAATGATAGAGATGAATAGATTCGGATTCAAGCAGATTTCGTAGCTTTTGTGAGACAGCGACTCCAGTTTCCGAAGCGGTGAAGTGATAGCTTCCCAAAGCGGCGAAGTGATGCAGGCTTTGTCTTTTATCACCACCGCCACTACATCTTGCTTGGGTTTTCGTCCAAGGCTGGGTTCATTTTCACAATGCCAGAACTTCCTTGGAACTGGAGTGCCAATATTCGAGCTCGCATTTAAACCCAACAGCCGAAACATCGAGCTCAAGGTTACCCTTTGTCTCGTTGCACGACGTGTTCAAGCTTGGTCAGTGGCATCTCCCAAATTCAACGAAGATGTTCAATGTAAACGGCCCAGGATCGACCGTATATTTTATGGACTGGTTGCAATACGAGACGATCGCAGCGGACAGAGATTTCTGAGCCTCATTCAGTCGTACTCGAAACCTGTCCGATTTCTTCAGGGTAGTCAAAACACTGAGCTTGGCCTACTCCCTCGACGGGGGCACTGCTGGCAACATACTTGCCGCATGCCCCAACAGTAGAGTCTCTCACATGCTGGGTCGCCAGCAGTGTGGCCTCACAGGAAGCTTCCTCTCCTCATCAGTCGGCTCCCCCTCCAGCGGCTCTCCATTCAAGTCAGCCATTTCTCGAGGATTCCTGCCACTTCGTCGGAGACTTGGCTTTCGAGTCTCACACACCTTGATCTTTACGTCGACACAAGTCCTCCACCCCAACTGTCCCAATTCCTCACGCATCTGGCGCACTTGAGCCACATCTGCCTATCCAGTGCGATCGTCCGAGCCGCCATGGAGTACGTAGAGATGGTGTGCTCAAGTCGGCCGCGTTTCCAGGTCCTGATCGTGCCCTGCCATGCCACCCTCGTGAGTTGGGTCGAAGCAATTCTTCCACCAACAGCCCAGGATGACGATCGCGTCGTCGTACAAGCCATTCCCCAGGATGTTAGCAGAAGATTGGGCGTACGCTGGCCATTCAGATATGTGGTCCCTTGCGGAAGCGTCCGTAAAGCTGCGGAAAAGTTCGGTCGGACAGGAATGACTGGATGTAATAAATACTTGAAAAATTATTTCTGGTGCAAATACAAGTGCAGTAGTTGAATAACTACGAGTTGAGGGGAACCAAAGACGTGCGAGGGCATCCGGCCTGGTCTCGTACAACAGTACACGATACAAGGTAGGTTGCAAAGAAGGTATTCTTATTTAATCCACTATGCTCCAGCCCTCTACAAACAAGAAACACGGTGTGTGGGGTTGCTAAGTTAAGAAAGTTACTAATTGAGAGATGGGAGAATACCGAGCAGATATTGGTCACTGCGATATACGCGAAAGAGTTGACAACATAGCAAGTAGGTAGAGTGCACCAATTTCTCGCACAAAGCGAGGAGGGCCAATCTCCGATTTGGACGAGACGCGCGGGCGGAGACAGGTCGGGCGGACTTGAGCGGAGGGATGAGGGATGAGGCAGAGGCACTTGCGCAGGCCATGTGGTAGCGTGCGGAGTCTGCTGAGGCTACTATAATGTATGCATCCGCTCCGCGCTTAGCCACACTTTGGAGGGACGACTTCATTCATTCCCGACCGACAAGGCTTTTCTCCGCCGCTCCACAGTCGCTTTCTCCACGAGACCACAGACTTGACGCCAATTCCCAGTCCACTATCCCTCCGATCGGGTCGGCTACCACGACGATGCGATGATCCACCTCGACTGAATATCGGAAATGTGCCTCTGCCCCGCCCAGGATTCTCGAATTGCAGCAAATGATTACGACCTGCAAACGGGGAAAGCTGGAGCAGGTCGTCTCCACATACTTCGCGCTGACTGGGAAGGACAGGATAGTTAAGCAAAGGTGCGTCAAGCGCGGAAGAGGCGCTAGTAGTTGGGATAATTGGGGCGGAGTATGCGATTCCAGGACAAGGTCGATATGGGTGAGAGTTGAAAGACTAGGTCGATGACGAAGGAATCTTTGAGAAGAGGATGATTTTAATTGAGAGCTGGTGCAGTGGAAGCCGACCAATGAGGAGGGGGAGCTCCTGCTGGTCTTTATTGCTAGGGATCCAGCATGTGAGACGCTCTATCCTGTCGCATACGGCAAGTATGTCACAGGCAGTGGTGCCCTCGACGATCCCATGTAAGAACAAGGTTCTGACGAGCGTAAAAAACCCAGGAGGTTTCACGTTCGAGTGAATGAGACTGAGAAATTTCCTTCCGCGGTTCTCATCCTCAATTGCCACCAGTTCGTAGAATATGCGGTCAATCCTGCAACATTGCTGGATTGAATAGATCTGCAGAGAATTTTGGGAGATACCTACTGACCAAACCTGGACGGAAGCATGAGAGGTCGAGCATTGAGGTCTGCAGAAGACTAACCTGAACGCGTCGTGCAACGAGACAAAGTGTAGTCTTAAGGTCGAGGTCTCGACTGTCAGATCTGAATGCGAGTTCGAATATTTGGCGTTCCAATTCAGAAGGGAGGTCTGGCATGGTATAGAAGCCAGTGCCAACCTGGACACGAAAAGTACAAAGTCAAGAAGGGGTAAAGATGTCGTGGTTGGAAACGACCGCTTTGACCGAAAGCGGCAATCTACTTGTTTGTCCTTAACCACCGCGCTACCTGCTTCCGGCCTGGCATCCACTTGGGTGTTTTCGTCGCTGTATACGTTCTGTCGGCGCTGTATACGTTTCTGCAATGCCAGAACTTCCCTTCGAACTGGAGCGCCAAATATTCGAGCTCGCATTTATACCCAACAGTCGCGACATCGCCCTCAAGGTTACTCTTTGTCTCGTTGCGCGGCGCGTCCAGGTTTGGTCAGTGAGACCCCGAATTCTCGACGAAGTTGTTCAATGCAACGCCGCAGGATCGACCGCATATTTTACGAACTGGTTACAATAGGAGACCAGCGCCGCGGACAGATATTCCTCAGTCTCATTCAGTCTCATGCCAAGCCTCCTGATTTCTTCGCAGTCGTCAAAACCCTGTGCTTGACTTTCTTCGTCGAGGCGCCACTGCATGTGGCATACTCGCCGCATGCAGTAGAGTAGAGTATCTCGCATTCTGGGCCGACACGGATGCCCCGCAGCTCCCCCTCCTCCTCAGTCAACTTCCTCTCCGCCGGCTCTCCACTCAAATGGACTACTTCTCGAAGATCCCTTTTGGCGTTCCGCAGTCGAGTTATCTTTCGAGTCTCACCCACATCGAGCTAAACCGCTGGGACACGTCCCACCTACGCCAACTGGCGCATCTTCCGCGCTTGACCCACGTGTGTTTACCGGACCCTGGTCACGGCCGAATTCGCGTACGGTATATGGAAACGGTGTGCTCAAGCTGCCCTCGTCTTGAGGTCCTGATAATCCTCTGCGATCCGACTTTCTTGAGTTGGGTCGAAGGAAATCTTCCACCCTCAGCCAAGGGTGATCATCGGATCGTGGTGCAGCCTAAATGCAGGGAGGTCATAGGAGATTGGGAAAAGTCGTACTTTGGCGGTTCGGATATATGGTCTCGCGCGGAAGCGACTGTGGAGCTGCGGAAAAAAAAACCTTGTCGGTTGGGAATGAATGAAAACAGCCGCGTAGTGAAGTCTGTCCTTCGTTAGCTTCGCTGGACTGTAATTCCTTTATTCGGGCTATCATCTATGGAGTTGCTTCCACAAACGGCCAAATCGAAGATTTGCATGATATTGAATGATCTGAGCATCGTATCAGGAGCCGGAAATCGTTGCCTGGTCTCCTGTTCTTCCAATCCTTATAATCCGAGCCCGGGCATTGCTGCAGGGGACCTAGACTCTTACTGAAGCGAAGGAGATCTCTCTATCGCGCCCAATCCGCCAGTTTCACGAAATATCTGACTCGCTTTAAACCGGCTCCTTGTCTCTTTTACGACTCTTCTTTTCGTCTTTAAGCCATGGAAAAAGATGCAGACGGGTTCTACACGCCGGGTTCGGTGGTTTACACGTTCTAGTCGCGTGAAAATCTCATTATTTTGCAGTTGCGCCAGACTGCTGCCTCGCAGGCAGGCGACCGGCTGCCCTGGTAATTCATTGGCACACTCCAATGGAATCGCTCACTAACAACATTGTGAAGCCCCCAACGCTGACCTGATAAAGTCCACCTTTGAGGTCACTGTACGTTGCCCGACGATCGCCACTCGCACTTTTCTCATCGCATCGGGAACAGGTAACGCTCGCGGACCAACAGGGAGATCCAAACTCTCCCTTGTTTAGCGCAAAAACCTTTGAAGAACTTGGCCTGTGTGTTCCTCGGTCGATAGCTTGTCGCGTCTGATCTCACTTGCGCTCTTAGCCACCAAGATTTGCTGCGAGGGATTTACGACATGGGGTTTTCGAAACCGTCGAAAATCCAAGAACGCGCGCTGCCTCTGTTACTAGCTAACCCGTAAGCGTTCAGCTCTGCTCCATCTCAGAGACAAATCTGACGCGCCAATAGGCCCACGAACATGATCGGCCAGTCGCAATCAGGGACTGGCAAGACGGCAGCATTTGTACTGACGATGCTGAGTCGGATCGACTTTACGAAAAACACTACCCAAGTGCGTTCCCCTCTGTCGTATTTTTTATTACCAGTTAACGC
This sequence comes from Mycena olivaceomarginata, assembly GCA_029378375.1. Lineage (NCBI taxonomy): Eukaryota > Fungi > Basidiomycota > Agaricomycetes > Agaricales > Mycenaceae > Mycena > Mycena olivaceomarginata. The sequence continues at coordinate 28,327 of JARKIC010002335.1, read as the reverse complement.
GCCGACCCGCTAGGCCCTCTGTCTTGCGCCTTCACGGGAACTTGCCCGTCAGATCATGTCCGTCGTCGTGTCCATGGGCAAATTCACCCAGGTCCAGACCGAATACGCAATCAAAGACAACCACGCGCGCGGCTCGGGCCCAATTACTGCGCACATTGTCGTCGGGACCCAGGGGACGATGACGGACCTGATGCGGAAGAGGATCATAGATGTCGCGGATCTCAAGGTGTTTGTGCTCGACGAGGCGGACAACATGCTCGACCAGGATGGGCTCGGTGACCAGACTCTGCGCGTCAAGAAGTAAGGCTTCGTTAGTTCTTTTTCCCTCGACAGCTTATACCTCTTTGAACAGCATGCTCCCCCGGATCCACCCAGTCCAAATCCTTCTTTTCTCCGCGACGTTCCCCGACCACGTCCGTTCTTTCGCCTCGAAATTTGCGCCCGGATCCAACAAGATCGAGCTCCAGAAGGAGGAGCTCAGCGTCACCGGCATCCGGCAGTTCTACATGGACTGCAAGAACGAGGAGCACAAATATGACATTCTCGTCCGGCTGTACGCGCTCCTGACGATCGGGCAGAGTATCATCTTCTGCCAGGTGCGTTTTATCGCTTTCCTCCGTGTATCGCGTCTGATTCCTCTGCGCTCACAGCACAAACACACCGCGGACCGAATCTCGGCGCGCATGACGGCGGAGGGGCACAAGGTCGCGTCCCTGCACGGCGCGAAGGACCCCGCCGAGCGCGACGCCATCATCGACAACTTCCGCGACGGGAAAGAAAAGGTCCTGATCACGACCAACGTCATCGCGCGCGGGATCGACATCCTCCAGGTCAACATGGTGGTCAACTACGATCTCCCGCTTATGTACGAGCGCAGCTCGGGAAGCAGTGGCGAGGGCGGCCACTTTGACAAGCCCGATATTGAGACGTATATTCACCGTATCGGTGAGTCTGGACTTTACTCTTGGATTCCCAGGCGATCTCACTCGAGGACACAGGTCGGACGGGCCGCTTTGGACGCCGTGGTATCTCTATTAACTTTGTACACGACAAGAAGACGTGGCTGCAGATGGAGCAGATCGAGAAGACTACGGGACGAAAGATTATGAGAATCGAGACGAACGACGTCGATGAGATGGAAGAGGTATGTCGTCGTCCACGTATACTGTTGAGTTTGCTGACGTTCTGTGCAGAAAATGAAGGAAGCGCTTAAGTAATAAGTTGTCCATTAGCTGTAATAGTCTTGTGTTTTTTGTAATTTTCAGTTGCTCGAGCGACGAATGCACCATGAACGGAAAGTAATTTTTTAGGTTGGTTTTGGTTTACAGCAAAATCAGCTTGGTATTTAAACTGGGGCTGGGTAATCCGTTCATATCATATCGCGTTGTTGTAACAAGACGAGCCGTCCCTTATAGTGGGAAGCATAATAAGTCGCGTTATGCAGCATATTTATTCATTTCCAACAGACAGCCGCCGCTATACGGTCGCTTCCGCAAGGGACCACATATCTGAATGGCCGGCGTACGCCCAAGCTGTACCTTATAGTGGGAAGCGTAAGGCGCGTCGCGTCAGTGCAGTATATCTATTCATTCCCAACAGACAGCCGCTCTTTTACGGTCGCTTCCGCACGAGACCATATATTCGAATGGCCAGCGTACGTCGCTTCCCAATCTTCTATAATCTTCCCCCGAGTCACTTTGGCCTGTACCACGACCCGAGGATCAGCCTTGGCCGCAGGCGGAAGGGATTCTTCGACCCGGCCCACAAGAGGCAAAGGGCAGAGGATGATCAGGACCTGGAGACGAGGGCAGCTTGAGCACACCGTTTCTATATACCCCCGAATTCGTGTGTGGTCGCAGTCGGGTAAACAAACGTGAGTCAGGCGCGGAAGATGCGCCAGTTGGGATAGGTGGGACGAGTCCCAGTGGTGCAGCTGAATGTGGGTGAGACCCGAAAGATAGTTCGAGGGCGGAGCGCCAAAAGGGATCCTCAAGAAGTGGTCCACACGAGTGGAAAGCCGGCGGAGTGGAAGTTGGCTGATGAGAAGGGGGAGCTGTGGGGCGTCCGTGTCGACCCAGCATGCGAGACACTCTACGCTGCTGCATGCCGCGAGGATACCGCACGCAGTGGCGCCATCGACGAAGTAAGTTAAGCACAGGGTTTTGACGACAGTGAAACAAATCGGGGGGCTTCGACTGAATGAGGCTGAGGAATCTCTTTCCTCTGGTTTCGCCGTCGATTGTAAACCAGTTCATAAAATATGCGGTCGATCCTGCATCGTTGCATTGAACAACTTCGTTGAGAATTCGGGGGTCTCACTGACCAAACCTGGACGCGCCGCGCAACGAGACAAAGAGTAACCTTGAGGGCGATGTCGCGACTGTTGGGTATAAATGCGAGCTCGAATATTGGCATTCCAGTTCCAAGGGAAGTTCTGGCATTGCGGAAACCTATACAGCGCCGACGCGACGAAGACACCCAAGTGGATGCCAGGCCGGAAGCAGGTAGCGCGGTGGTGAAAGACAAAACAAGTAGATTGCCGCTTTCGGTCAAAAGCGGTCGTTCCAACCACGACATCTTTACCCCTTCTTGGCTTTGTACTTTCGTGTCCAGGTTGGACTCGCTTCTACACCATGCCAGACCTCCCTTCTGAATTGGAAAACGCCAAATATTCGAACTCGCATTCAGATCTAACAGTCGAGAACCTCGACCGTTAAGACTACACTTTGTCTCGTTGCACGACGCGTTCAGGTTAGTCTTCTGCAGACCTCAATGCTCGACCTCTCATGCTTCCGTCCAGGTTTGGTCAGTGGTATCTCCCAAAATTCTCTGCAGATCTATTCAATCCAGGCAATGTTGCAGGATTGACCGCATATTCTACAAACTGGTGGCAATCGAGGATGAAGACTCGCGGAAAGGAAATTTCTCAGTCCTCATTCAGCTCAAACGTGAAAACCTCCTGGGTTTTTCACAGTCGTCAAAACCCTGTTCTTACATTATGGAGTCGACGGCGCCACTGCCTGTGACATACTTGCCGCATGCGACAAAGTAGAGCGTCTCACATGCCTGGTTCCCTAGCAATGTGGCCCCAGCAGGAGCTCCCCCTCCTCATTAGTCGGCTTCCGCTGCACCAGCTCTACATTGCAGCCGGCCACTTCTCGAAAATTTCTTCGTCATTCGACTTGCCCTTCAACTCTCACCCATATTGACCTTGTCCTGGAATCGCACACCATGCCCCATTATCCCAACTGCTAGCGCCTCTTCCGCGCTTGACAGCACCTTTGCTTATCTATTGGATCTTTCCAGTCAGCGCGGAGTATGTGGAGACAGCATCCTCGAGCTTTCCCCGTTTGCAGGTCGTAATCATATCCTGCAATCCGAATATCGTGCGCTGGCTAGAAGAAGATCTCCGATATTCAGTCGAGGTGGATCATCGCATCGTCGTACTAGCCGACCTTTGGGGAGGGGATGCGGATTGGCAACTGGCGTCAGATCTGTGGTCTCGTGCCGAAACGATTGTGGAGGCAGCGGAAAAAATCCTTGTCGGTCGGGAATGATTGAAGTGGTCCTCCAAAGTGTGGAGAGGCGGAGTAAATAACCATGGTATCCTCAGCAAACTCCGTGCGCCTACCCCACGGCCTGCGCGAGTGCCCTCCGGCTCGCTGCTCGGACCAACTCCGCCGACTATCGTTCTCTTCCCTCCGCCCGCACATCTCGTCCAAATCGGAACTTGGCCACGTCTTCGCTTCGTGCGAGAAAATGGTCGCACTTACTTGCTTTATCTTTTGCTTTCGATAGATCGGTTTCACCACACCTATGACATAAACTCTTTCATATACATCGCGGTGGCTCTCATCCCCTCAGTACCCCGTACTTTACCAACTTCGCAATACCACGCACCGTGATTTCCTGTTTGTAGATGGCTGAAGGATGATAGTGGATTGAATATATATATACTATTTGCAACCCATAACTACCTTGTATTAAACGGGTCCATGGCGGAGAGCATCCGACCAAATGCTGGGTCTCGTTCTCCTCAATCAGTGGTTATTCAATGTACTGGATCTATTACACCCATGATCATTTCTGACCGACCGAGCTCTTCTGTTGCGCCACGGTCGCCTCCGCACGAGACCACATATCTGAACGGCCGAAATACGGCCGTTCCCAATCTCTTATAATCTTGCTCCAGACTAATTTGGCCTGCACCACGACCCGGGGATCAGCCGTGGCTGATGGCGGAAGAAATTCTTCGACCCGGCCCACGAGAGTCCAAGGACAGAAGATTATCAGGACCTGGAGACGAGGGCAGCTTGAGCACACGGTTTCTATACACCCCTCGCGAAGTGGGCGGTGGTCACGCTCGGGTAAACAAACGTGAGTCAGGCGCGGAAGATGCGCCAGTTGGGATAGGTGGAACGAGTCCCAGTGGCGCAGGACGATGTGGGTGAGACTCGAGAGATAACTCGAGGGTGGAGCACCGAAAGGGATCCTCAAGAAGTGGTCCATGCGAGTGGAGAGCCGGTGGAGTGGAAGTTGACTGATGAGGAGGGGAAGCTGCGGGGCGTCTGTGTCGACCCAACATGCGAGAGACTCTACTCTGTTGCATGCGGTGAGTATGCCACAAGCAGTGGCGCCATCGACGGTGTAAGTTAGGCACAGGGTTTTAACAATGGCGAAAAAAATCGGGGGCTTGGCGTTTGACTGGATGAGGTTGAGGAATCTCTTTCCTCTGGTCTTCGTGGTCGATTATAACTCGTTCAGTAAAATATACGGTCGATCCTGCGTCGTTGCATTGAACAACTTTGTCGAGAATTCGGGGTCTCACTGACCAAACCTGGACGCGCCGCGCAACGAGACAAAGAGTAACCTTGAGAGGCGATGTCTCGACTGTTGGGTTTAAATGCGAGCTCGAATATTTGGCACTCCAGTTCCGAGGGAAGTTCCGGCATGATGTGAAAGAAACCTAGCCTGGACGCGACAAAGAGCTAGGAATGTCCAGCAACGTCGTGGTCGGAATCAGATCGAGTTCAATCGCCGGTCATCGGTCTTTCGGCCGATCCGGGTCTCCAGAGCTCCCTCACCGTAGTCTTATCGTCTGACTCGTCCAAGACTCGTCTACCTCACATATGCGAAACGCGAGCAGCTGTTGAGAGTGGAGAAATGGTATTATTATTCGACTCAGAGCGCGTCCGCGTTCTTCAAGCTTGTTCCCGACTCTGCAGCTGCAAATTTCCAATTGAATGCATATATGGAATTCACGAACAGTGAGCGCGTTCATTCAGCTTGCGCGATTGTCGGATTATCCGACTGGATGGTGCGATTTCGCGTCAGAGTCATACCCGACTCCACTTAATAACGGGACCGCGCCGCTGTTTATCTACCTACCCTTCTCACGCGACTCCTACCCACCCTTCTCAACTCTGCTTTACTATGCCTGTGCACTCTGTCGCCGCAAATGGTTTCAATACAGCCAATGAGCTGTACGATCGGTGTGTACTTATAAGTGGTCCACGACGATCCTTGCGATCTCAAGGGTCGGTTGATGAACTTAGCACTCGGCCCTCCTACCAGCCTGTGGCCCTGTCGTACATCCGCAGCGCGGTCAAGACGGCTGACCCGATCAACGTCGTCGAGTATGGTTTACCCCCTCTGTCCCGTCTAACCAACCAATGCGGATGTAGAGTCGGAGCTGGGACGGGCATCTTCACTCGTGCCTTTATCGCGCACCCGGAATGGACTTGCGCGTTCAAGGAGCTGAGAGCGATCGAGCCCAGCGAAGGGGATGCGCGACGTCTTTAGCAAGACTGTGTCGAGCGAGCACCGCAGCGTCTCGGTCGCGGACGGGACCTTTGAGGAAACCCACAGTTGAGGACGGGTGGGCGGACTTGGTCGTCGGTCGCTCAGGTACGTAGCCCCGCCAGGCTATCCTAGCACCAGCACAAGATCCGACGCCTCCAGGCGCTGCACTGGGCGCCAGACTTTGGCCGTGCCGCGGAAGAGTTTGGCCGCATCTTGAAACCCGGCGGTGTCCTGGTCTTCATCTGGAATTTGGAAGATAGGTGTGTATATCGCCGGCAGGTTATTGTGGTGTGCGATGAACGGCCGCGTCAGAGATGCCGCGAAATGGGTTTGCGCAGGTCCGGGATCGCGTCGAGCAGTACGAGGGGGGCGTTCCGCAGTACCGGCTGGGTCTCTGGCGCGAGATCTTCGACACGGCCCAGTACCAGAAGGCGTTCGAGGCCCCAGAAGAAAAGAGCTGGAGTATACCGCTCCCCGCGTCCGCGGACATTGTTGTTGACCGCGTGAGGAGCAAGAGCTACATTGCGCTTTTGCCCGACGAGGAGAAAGCGATCGTGAAGGAGGATCTTGGCTACGATCTTGAAGAAAGGAGACGGCAAGGTTTGGATCAACGAGAGCGAGGGCATCTTTGAGTATCCCTACAAGACGGATGTTGTGGTTGCGCGTAGAAAGTAGTACAAGAATAAATGTAGAGTCAAGCTTATAATTATGAAGCTCCCACGAACATCTAATTATATTATGTAGCACAGTATTGTCATCATCTCACAGCAATTGCTGTATCAATATGGCGTCGACATCGGCGAGCACCAGCGGCGGGGACGTGCTCTCGTCGACATTTATGGGGCTGAAAAGCAAGAACCCCGAAGTGCGCCTTCAGAGCGCCATGGAGCTCCGGCGGCACGTCGCGCGCAGCGTCGCAGACGTTGGCGGCGACGACGACAACATCTCCCGCCGCCTCTTCGAGCTCATCCACTCTCAGAACTCCACAGACAACATCGGCGGCCTCGTCGCCATCGACCATCTCATCGACTCCGAGGGCCCTGGCCAGGTCACCATCGACTCGTCGCACAATTTGTTTCGATTCTACAACTATGTCAAGCACCTCCTGCCAAATCCCGACCCCGCGCTCATCCTCGCCGCCTCGAAGACGCTGGGGCACATACTGGCCGTGGGCGGCCCCGGGTTCGGGGAGAGCTTCATGGACCACCAGGTGCCTGCGGCAATGGCGCTTGCGACCGCGAGTCCACAGCGGCGGCGACAAGCACGACGCGCTGGGGATGGCGCGCTACGCGGGAGTCCTGATATTGAAGGAACTTGCGCTCAACATGCCCGCGCAGTTCATCGGGCACCTCCCCGCGGTTTTGGACACCGCGGTGCTCGCGCCGTTGCGCGACCCGCGCCTCGTGGTAAGGGAGGCCGCGGCGGAGCTGCTGGCGGCGTGTTTGGAGATCGGGGCGCAGAGGGAGCGGAGCGTCTCGAGCGCGGGGAAGGGTTCGGGCACAAGCAAGAGCGCGGGGAAGGGCGGCGCGCCGCCCGTTCCGAGCAAAGGCTCGCAGGGCGGCGCACCGTCAACCACCACCGGGCCCGCCTACCTCGCCAAGATCCTGCAGGACGCGCAGGCAGGGCTCAAGTACACCCAGCCGGAAGTCATCCACGGGAGCCTACTCACGATCAGGGAGCTGCTGCTGCATGCGCCGGTGGTGCGTGCTCTTTCCAAATTCAAAAACTCTACATTAATTAACTTCGACGCTGCAGTTCATGCGCGACACCTTCTCTGAAACCGCCGAGGCCGTGCTCTCCTTCCGCGCGAACCGCGACCCCGCCGTGCGCCGCATGGTCATCACCATGATCCCCACCCTCGCCTCCTACAACACCGCCGCCTTTACTGACCAGGTCCTCCACAAGGCCATGGCGCACCTCCTCTCCCAGCTCTCTTCCTCATCCTCCTCCAACTCGTCCTCCTCGACCTTCTCTTCCACCAGCTCCTTTTCCTCCAGCTTCTCCAGCGGAGGAGGGGGCGGGGTCGGGACCGCAGAGCGCGACTACGCGCTGATTGCCATTGGGCACACGGCGACGGCGGTCGGGGCAGAGATGAAGCCGTTCCTGGAGAGCGTGATGAGCCATATCAAGGCACGCCTCAAAGATGTAGCGGCGGCGGCGCAGGCGCAGGCGTATGCAGAAAAGGGCGCGCATGGCGCGGGCGCCGCCGGGGCAGGCGCGACGAGGAGGTGGGTATCTTTTTTTTTTTTTTGTTTCCATTCGATTTCTTCTCTTTCGACTTTTGAAAATCTTGAACGCTTCTTATTCACTGACGCTCGCTCGTATACAGTCGCCCGCCTGCGCCACCGGACCCGGTTTTGGCTGCGCTTGGCCTCCTTGCTGCCGCCGTGGGCCCGACGCTGACGATGCTGTTGCATGATCATCTGCATTTGTTGTTCGGTGCGTCCCCACTCTCATATCCGTTTTCTTCTCCGGTGCGCGAAGCTGTGTCTCCGGGTTGAAGGCATCTGAGCCTCGTTGTTTTATTCCAGAACATCGAGCCTCGTCCTGTCTTGACTGGCACATGGAATATGTACTGACTTGGATTTATTTTTGACGTACAGCCGCCGGCCTGAGCGAAGGCCTCCGCGCGTGTCTTGCGTCCGTGGCGCGGGCGATCCCGCCGTTGTTGAGCGTTGTGCAGGGTGCGTTCTTCTCTTTTGGTTGCAGTTAGTTTTCTTCGTTCTTCGCGCCATCCGTTTATTACGCGCAAACCCGAACTTCCTGCATTCAATCCATCCTCTGTTTCCCTCCCAATCATGTAGCTTTCCTTCTCTTCCCTCAATCCTCATTCCTCGCCCTCGAATCCCGCTTCTCAATCGATCTTGAATCGCGAATCACTGACACTTCGTTCGTGCGCAGACCGCCTGCTCGATCTCCTCTCGCATATCCTCTCGGGCACGCCGTATACGCGGCTCGGGGCGCCGGTGCCGGGTGCTGGGTGAGTCGAGCTTTCCTGTTTCCATCTGTTCTTGTTTCTAACCCTAACCCTCCAAAAAAATAGATCATCCGGCGGAAGCACGGCTGTGAACCAGGGGTACGGTTACGGTGGGCAGGGCCAGGGCTTGCCGCAGAGCAAGGAGCTGCTGACTCTCGCCCTCAATACGCTCGGGACCTTTGATTTCAGTGGTACATACTTATGAATTGTGCAATGTACCGTTACCCATGCTGACGCGACGCCGTGTTTCCACAGGCCACACCCTCACCGAATTCGTGCAGACGAACGCGCTGCCCTACGTCGAGGACGATGCACCCGAGGTGCGGCGCGCGGCGGCGCTCGCGTGCTGTCGTCTCTTTGGGGGCGCGCCGGCGGCGGGGTACGCGTTTGGGATCGGCGGGAAAGACGGGTATGCGTTTGGCGGGGAGGGCGGCGGGGAGGGCGGTATGGGTATGGGGGCGAGTGCAAGCGCGGGGGTCGCTCGGCGGGGGTGGGATCAACGGAATGGGGATGGGTGCGATTCCAATGAGCGTGAGTTTGAGCGGGGGCGCGGGGGGCGGAGGGGGCGGGGGCGCGGCGAACGGGGTGGGGTACCAAACGAGCGGCCACGCGGTGGATGTCGTGAGTGACGTGTTGGGGAAGCTGTTGACAGTGGGGATTGCGGATCCTGGTACGTCCGCTTGGTGCAATTTATTTGGGGCGGAGGTATAGGCGCTGAAACGTCGTAGACCCGACGATCCGCAACGTTGTGCTGGGCTCGCTGAATGAGCAGTTCGACCGTCATCTGTCGCAGGCGGAGAACGTGCGCAGTTTATTCATTGCGCTCAACGATGAGGTCTTTGAGAATCGGGTAACCGCGGCGAGTTTGATTGGGGTGCGTTGTGTCGATCAGCTCGCAAGTCAGGAAATACTAACGAGATCCGCAGCGCATGGCGCGACACAACCCGGCGTATGTGATGCCGTCGTTGCGCAAGACACTCATCCAGCTGTTGACGGAGCTCGAGTACTCGACCGTCGCGTACGCTCCTTTTTCTTTCTCAGGCAGTAACTACACTAACGGTGTCTCAGGCTAAACCGCGAAGAGTCCACACGCCTGCTCACTATCCTTGTCGCCAACACCCAGCGCCTCATCAAGCCCTACGCCCTCCCCATGCTGGCCGTTCTTCTTCAAAAGACCAAGGCTGCCAGCCCCACCGGCGTCTCCGCCTCAATGCTAACGTGCCTCGGCGCGCTCGCGAGTGTTGGCGGCGAGGACGCGCGCGGTTTCCTCCCCGAGCTGATGCCCGCCCTCGTAGCAGGGCTCGCGGACTCGTCGCTCGCGAAGCGTGAGGCGGCGCTGGGCGCGTTGGGACGCGTGTGCAGCAGCACAGGGTACGTGATCGCGCCGATGGTGGATTATCCGGGGCTATTGCCGTTGCTGGGGCGTATCCTGAAGCAGGATGCGGGAACGGGCGGGACCGGGGAGGCGGTCAAGCGGGAGGTGGTGAAGGTAATGGGTGTGCTCGGGGCAATGGATCCGTATCGGAGGAAGGTGCGTGTCGGTGTGGGGCGCTGATTCGGAACACTAATTGCGGGACGCAGATGAACTCCGAAGACGAGAGTGGGAGCGAGACCGCCGTGGTGGCGATCAATCAGGTTCCGCTGACGTCGTCGGCGCTCGTGTCCAGCACCGGCACATCGCCGGACGACTACTTTCAGACGGTGGTCGTGTCGGCGCTGCTGCGCGTACTCAAGGACCCAGGGTCAAGCGGGCATCATCACACCGTTATTGAGGCGATCATGTCCATCTTCAAGACCCAAGGCTTAAAGTCTGTCGGGAGCCTTCCTCAGGTGCGCTTTCCCCTCGTCGTCCAGCATGTCAAAAGGTCTAACCTTGCGTCTAGATTATGCCGGCGTTCGCGGCCGTCACACGCGCATCGGTACCGCGACTACAAGAGTTCCACTTGCAACAACTCGCCATCCTCGTCGGCATAATCAAGCAGCACGTCCGAAACCACACGACGGAGGTTCTCGGGCTCGTCACGGAGCTGTGGGACAACACTACCCTGCAAACGCCGATCGTCGCGCTCATCGAGGCCGTCGGGAAGGCGCTGGCTGCGGAGATCAAGCCGTTCCTCCCGACGATCCTACCGCTGCTGCTCAAGGTGTTTTCTGTCGAGGGCGAGCTCAGTGACAAGCGCATGGGGACGCAGATGAAGATTCTGGAGGCATTTCAAACGTTTGGCGCGAACATCGAGGAGTATCTGCACCTCGTCATTCCTATCATCGTGCGCACGGCCGAGTCGACGTACGCGAACGTCGCACTACGGAAGAAAGCGATTTTAACCATCGACCGGCTGAGCAAAGTTGTCAATTTTTCGGACCATGCATCCCGCATCGTGCATCCGCTCATGCGCATCTTGGAGCGTGCCGTGGCTGAGCTCCGTGTAGCAGTGCTAGATACGCTGTGTTCGTTGATTGTTCAGTTGGGCTCGGACTTCGTGATCTTTGTGCCGACGATCAGCAAGGTTTGCTTTCGTTTATCTGGGATCATGTTGAGTTCTGACGCGTCATAGTGTCTTATCCGGAACCCAATCACCCATCCAGGGTATGACCGTGCCGTCGCTGCACTTCTTAATGGCGAACGACTCACACACGAGACGAATGCGTTCATGTGTGTATTTTCCTCCGCGATGGTAATGGCATAACACCCCTCCAGGATCGACAACAATAAAGTCGCCGAGTTTGCGCCAATGGAGGCAGCGAAGCTCGCGGTGAACCAGATCCATCTCAAGCAGGCGTGGGACACCGCCCAAATCACTGCGAGACAGGACTGGATCGACTGGATCCACCGACTCGGCGTTGAGTTCATCAAGGAGTCGCCGTCGCATGCGCTGCGTGCATGCATGACCCTCGTCGAGACACAGTCGCCGCTTGCAAAGGAGCTCTTCAACGCCGCGTTCCTGTCGTGCTGGAGCGAGCTGTATGATCAGTATCAGGTACGGAGTGGAAACCAACTCTCCTCGTTCGGCCTTTGATACGTATCTCAGGACCATCTCGTTCGCTCGATCGAAATCGCGCTCACATCGCCCATTACACCGTCGGAGGTCATCCGACGCCTGCTTGACCTGTGCGAGTTCATGGAGCATGAGGAGAAGCCGCTGCCCATCGAGCACAGCACGCTCGGCGAGTACTCCACGAAGTTCCTCGCGTACGCCAAGGCATTGCATTACAAAGAGCTCGAATTCTTCAGCAGCGCGTCGCCTGCCATCCTCGAGTCTCTCATCTCGATCAACACGCGTCTACAGCAACAGGACGCCGCATGGGGCGCGCTGCTCCTCGCGCGCGAGCAGTACGACGTCACCAACACGGAGGAATGGTACGAACGGCTTGGTCGTTGGCAAGAAGCACTTGTGGTGTACGACGAGAAGGCAGAGGGAGATCCAAACAACGCAGAAATCCAAATCGGACGACTGCGCTGCTTGCACGCACTCGGCGAGTGGGAACAACTCGCGTCCGAGGTGGATGAGCGCTGGCCGCGCGCGAATCACGAGGATAAGCGGGCAATCGCGCCTATGGCGGCGGCTGCGGCGTGGTCGCTCAGCGAGTGGGACTCGATGGACAATTATATCTCCACGATGCGTTCAGACTCGCCAGATCGGTTCTTCTACAGAGCGATCTTGTCTGTGCATCATAACCAGTTCCCGAAGGCGATGACGCATATCTCGAAAGCGCGAGAACTCCTTCACCCCGAGCTGACGGCATTTGGCGGTCCAGGATACGCTCGATCTTACAAGTACGCTTTTATCCCACTCAGTCATGTTTTGGCTCACATTCCTCTTCCAGTGTCGTTGTTCGCGCGCAAATGTTGTCCGAGCTGGAGGAAGTCATCCAGTATAAACAATACGCTGATCAACCTGACCGCCAACAAATGATGCGAAATACATGGATGAAGCGGTACGTACTCCCCAGCTTTATTGAGATGTATTTCAACATTCTGGACCAGATTGCAAGGCTGCCAGCCGGAAGTGGAAGTCTGGCAGCGCATCCTCCAAGTCCGAACGCTGATCATCAATCCTGAGGACGATCCTATCGCGTTCATCAAATTTGCGAACTTGTGTCGAAAATCAGATCGCATGGGTTTGGCGGAGAAGACAATCAACTCGCTGCTTACACCTGATCGGGTCTGTAGACCCGTCTCAAAACGACTAGCTCATCTCATACCTTCATAGCTTCAGCATTTACGCGAGTACCACCATACTAAGGCCCCGCCGAATGTCGTCTACGCACAGCTCAAGTTCATGTGGGCCCAAGGCGCACGCGAGGGCAGCCTCGCCGAACTCCGGCAATTCACTGTAAGCCTTGCGAAGGACCTTCAAGCTGAGTCTAGCGACCACGCCCAGCGAACGGGGCTTCCCAAGCAGCGGCTCACCGAACTGTCGAAACTGTTGGCTCGGTGTTACTTCAAGCAGGGCGAGTGGCAAGTCGCCCTCGACGAGAACTGGTATCGCGTAGGTGACGTCTCGTGCTCTTACGATGACGTCCTAATCGTTTGGTAGGACGACAGCGGGCTTAAAGATGTACTCGAATCATATTTGCTGGCCACGACCTACGATGAGGGCTGGTACAAAGCCTGGCATACATGGGCCATGACCAACTTCAATGTTGTGAGTCAGATCGACAGCCAGGCGGAAGGTCGGATTCGGGACATATCTGGGGAACGACTGGCCTCGCATGTCATCCAGTCGATTGAAGGTTCGAATACCCGCATTTCTACTACACTATCTCCTGACGTTCGTTTAATAGGCTTCTTCCGTTCCATTAATCTCCGAAGCCAAGATGCGCTGCAAGATACTCTTCGTTTACTGACGATGTGGTTCAAATACGGCGCCCACGAAGAGATATCTCACACGATCGCCTCTGGTTTCTCGATGGTAAAGATCGATACATGGTTGCCCGTCATTCCACAAGTGCGCGGTATTCATTCTCGACATTCTTCTGAGTTGACCAGAGGCCCAGATCATCGCACGTATCCAAACGCCTCACGCAAGTATCCGCCGGAACATCAACAACCTGCTCACCGAAGTCGGCAAAAGCCATCCACAGGCGTTGATCTACCCGCTTACCGTCGGTTCCAAATCTCCCAGCGAATCTCGGAAGAATGCCGCCCTCGCCATTATGGATCGAATGCGGGAGCACAGCTCAACGATCGTCGAGCAGGTTTGTCGCCCGTTTTCTTTATATAGCACGCGTTGAATTGGCCTCTTAGGCACTGGTTGTCAGTCGTGAAATGATTCGAGTGGCGATATTGTGGCACGAGATGTGGCATGAGGGCTTGGAGGAAGCGTCGCGACTGTACTATACTGTTCGCAATCCCGCTGGGATGCTTGCTGTGCTGGAGCCTCTGCACGAGATGCTCGAAGCTGTAAGGAAGTGCTTTCGATATTTTCCCCAGGATACTAATCCCGGTACCACAGGGCCCACAAACCGTTCGCGAAACATCCTTTAACCAAGTCTTTGGCACTGAGCTGCGCCATGCTCGCGAGGCTTGTAGGAGGTATCGGCAGTTTGGCGAGACACGCGAACTGGATAACGCATGGGGTATTTATTTCGCGGTACGTCTATTTCGACTACACATTCAACTTTGTACCAACTTCGTCGAATCGGCCAGGTCTTCCAAAAGATTGAGAAGCAGTTGCCACAGCTGACCGCGCTGGATCTGCAATACGTGTCGCCAGAGCTGCTGAACGTTCGCAATCTTGACCTCGCAGTCCCTGGTAATATTTTTCGTCATCTGTTTAGCATTTTCTAACGTTACCCAGGTACATACCAGAGCGGCCGAGAGGTCGTCTACATCGCGAACTTCGCGCCTCGCCTGACTGTTATTTCATCGAAGCAACGGCCACGTCGTATGACTATGAAAGGCAGTGACGGAAGGGATTATCAGTACCTCCTCAAAGGTGCGTCGACATTGATTGTTTCGAATTCGTGAGACTCAACGTACCCAGGCCACGAGGATCTCCGCCAGGATGAGCGCGTGATGCAGCTTTTCAGCTTGGTCAATACGCTACTCTCCGTCGATACCAACAGTTTCAAACGTCAATTACACATCCAACGATACCCTGTCATTCCGTTGGCGCCGAATGTCGGTCTAATTGGTCTGGTCCAGGAGACCGATACGTTGCATGAACTGGTCCGAGACTACCGATCATCCATCAAGCTGCTCTTGAATATCGAGTATCGTCTCATGCTTCAGGTAATCCTACTTCCTTGTTATCGCCGACGCCCCCGATCTAACACTTTATAGATGGCGCCCGACTACGAAAACCTCCCTTTACTGCAGAAGATCGAGGTATTCGAGTATGCCATGGAGAACACGTCAGGTCAAGATCTATACAAAATTCTGTGGCTCAAAAGCGCCAACTCGGAGCATTGGCTCGAGCGTCGTGCTTCATATACCAGGTCGCTCGCGGTCAACAGCATGGTCGGACATATCCTCGGTCTCGGTGACCGACACCCTTCGAACGTAATGCTCGAGCGCAAGACAGGCAAGATTGTGCATATTGACTTTGGTGACTGCTTCGAGGTCGCGATGCACCGCGACAAGTTCCCGGAGAAGGTGCCGTTCAGACTGACGCGGATGCTAACCCACGCGATGGAGGTACGTTCTGCCTTGGTTTCCCCGCCCATCGACTGACTTGTTTGCAGGTCAGCGGCATCGAGGGATCTTTCCGAAAGACGTGCGAAATCACGATGCAAGTCCTCCGAGACAATAAGGAGTCGTTGATGGCCGTTCTCGAGGCCTTTGTATATGATCCCCTCATCAACTGGCGGTTGATGCAGGCCGAGGTCGATGTACGACCAGGCGAAGGTCGGTTCCGGTTTCCTCGCAGTCGATGTGAATTTAACACCCACGATCTCAGAGTCTGACGCGCCTGCTGACCGCCCGACACGGCCCCTACGGGCAAATGAGAACGACATTTTCAACGGTGCGTTCATGCCGCTCGACAAGTTGCGGCCTGCTGACGGCCTTTGTAGAAGCTGGTGGGGAAACCGGCGTCCAGGAGGTCCGCAATAAACAAGCCTTACTTGTATATAACCGTGTACAGCACAAGCTCACCGGTGAGTATAACTGCGCAAACTGCGTTTTATTGATCGCTTGACATTTTTGTCTCTAGGGTCGCGATTTCAACATGGACATTGCATTGTCAGTGGAGGATCAGGTCGACAAGCTGATTCGCCAGGCGATGGCGCTGGAAAATCTGTGTCAATGTTTCGCGGGCTGGTTCGTTGGTTTCAAGTGCAGTGCAGGTTCTTAGCTGATTGTGTTTTCAGGTGTGCGTTCTGGTAGAATCTCTACATTATGTTTCTGTTTTGAATGGCGTTCGGAACTTGTATCCCTATTCATGTAAAAGTACATACATTGGAACTCGGACACTACTATTCTACTACTGCCGTGCAACTGACATATTTTGCACTTGTGCTGTTGTCCTCGATTCCCGACGCGCGAAGTCTTGGCAGACACCCTTGTGTCTTGATGTGCCCTTGAGGCATTTTGGACCGCTCTTGAGGCGTTTGCAGGTGTCTTAGAGTCTTTGAGGCGGCGTGAAATTTGACGGTTGAGTCCTGAAGCGAAGTCAAGATCTTGAAGCGAAGCTTGAAGGAAGTGCTTGAAGCCTCGAACTTGAAGCGAGGCTTGAAGCTTGAAGTTTTGAAGAAGGGGTTGAATTTTTGAGCTTGAAAGCTTGACATTGTTGAAGTCTTGAAGGGAGGGCCGTGAATTTTGAAGGCTTGAAGACGGTGCCTGGAGCTTGAAGCCAGCTTGAAGCTTGAAGCCTTGAAGGAGGTGCTTTGAAGTCTTAAGGGCTTGAAGCTTGAAGCGAGATTTGAAGTAGGTGCTTGAAGTCTTGAAGGGGGTGCTTGAGACGTCTTGAAGTCTGAGCAGTATCCCAGTGTCCCACTGAGCTCTTGAGCGGAAAGTGCTTCCAGAGGGAATCGAACTACAATATGGCGGTCAGTTGGCACTTTTAATATTCCCGGTATAATAACACGATTTCATACTATAATTGGACATTTGGCTATGAAACTGAGTGCCCCTCAAAATCTCAAAATCTTGATGGAATCCCGCTGGACTCTAAGACAAGGGGGTGGCACGTGAGAAATTGATGGTATCATGCCGGTCGGTCGGTCCCCCCGAGAGACCCTTAAAAAATTTTTTGGAAGAAAGTTTGAAGGGCCTCCTAGAACCTCAAGAAGTCTCCAGAAATCACTTACTTGCAAGTTTTTGACCTCGCACGGCCTCTGTTGAGAATATAGTCCCGAAAAGGAAATGATTGACAGGTGGCGGTGCTCAGCTCGGCGGGCAAAGCAACCATTTGAACCAAAAATCTGGTGTGTTTGGCAATGAGTTGAGTAAAGTGAGCTATAAACTGTAGGCTGAGACTACATGTAATGAATACACATTCATAAAAGATTCTGTGTGGGGTTTCAAGCTCATAATGCTAACATCTTCTCTAGTTATCTACATCAAATATCCCGCAAACAATGTCTGATGTGTCCAAGCTGTCCCACCAGTCCGAGAAACATTATGGTGGCTCAAAGCTCATATATTTGGACTTGAGCCAAGTAAATCACACAAAAACAATGGAATTTGTGCCCCATACACCAATTGAACCACGTGAGAAATAGCCTTACGGGGAATGATGCCATCACCCGGTGATTGCCGTGGTCGGTCGGTCCCCCTGGCCAAAGCTTAAATACAAAATTCGGCATGATATGCTTAATTTTTTTTTTGCTACCCCCTTGCTCTAAGAACCAAATGTTCCGATATATATTTTGGAACATTCTCTCTATAAACTTTTCACTCCTCTCTAAACCTTTGTTCAACTCTCTCTTAAAACTTTCTGCCCTCTCAAACTTTCTGCGAGCTGCTCTACAAAAAGTGTTCCATCACTAGGGTTAGCACAGCCGCCGGTGATCAAAGCGGCGGAAGGATCGTCTGATCCCATTCAAGAATGATCAAGTGGTTTGTGACGGCACCCTTTTGGCGGCTGGCACTGGGGCCCGGCAGTCCACCATTGATCACCGGCGGCTGTGCTAACCCTGGTGATGGAACATTTTTGTAGAGCAGCTCGCAGAAAGTTTGAGAGGGCAGAAAGTTTTAAGAGAGAGTTGAACAAAAGGTTTAGAGAGTGAAAAGTTTATAGAGAGAATGTTCCAAAATATATATCAGAACATTTGTTTCTTAGAGTCCAGCGGGATTCCATCAAGATTTTGAGGGGCACTCAGTTTCATAGCCAAATGTCCAATTATAGCATGACATCGTGTTATTATACCGGGAATATTAAAAGTGCCAACTGACCGCCATACTACAACACCGCCAGTCCCGATACGGGTAACAGGGACGAAGGTGCTGGAGGCGCATTAACCAATTGTGCAATGAAGGCATGAAAAACATATGCTAGAGCTGAGAATATATGGCATCTGTGGCCGTGCTTCGCAGGTAGGAACAGTTTAGCGACCTCGATATGTTGCTTGTGCATCTGTAGGCCGCACGATATTTTTCGGCAAGAGCTTCGCAAGATTACATACTGTTTTGGGCTGGATATGTTTGATCCGTCGCGTAAACGCGTAAATGGGGATATGAAACGCATACCCGCTAATGCAACGGGCGACCGCTGATTTACTTATTGTACAGCAAACATAGCACGCATCTAGTCAAACAGCTAAATATTAGACTCGCATTGACCGGAATATGTATAATGTGCAGTACACGACGGGCGTGTATATCGCCCCGTCGTACAGTACAAATATTCGAGAGTGGGATAAACAGTGGCGTAACGGAAAGACCTAAGTTTTTCTACGACGTCTATCGCTGTGCATATCACGCACCGAGACCACCATTCTGCTGTTGTACCTTCGTACATTGTCAACGCAGCCATTCAAGTCTAAAGGCATTCATCAATGCGCATGCATATGCAAGGCGGGGTGGACGGACGGACTGGTCATTGTCAATGTCATCCTTGCATTGTCCACCGTTGGCATCGGTGGCATATATGTCGCTCTGCGTGCTGCTTCTGCTTCTGCTTCCAATTGAGTGCAACCACCTCAAAACACGACTAACCTTCCCCAGCATGGCCACAAGCATCGAAATCATCAATAAGAAAAACGACCGACCGACCGTAGTACACGATTCGTACCATACAGCAAAAAGAAAAGAAAAGGGGAGAAGAAGAAAAAGCAGACACTCATCGACTTCACTTCACTTCTTTTATCATCAATTTTTTCGCAGCGCAATATAAAAAAGGGAAAAGGCCGATGAGTATCCGCGTCTCGCACGAGTAGGGGGGGGAGGGGTAGGGACGGACTGGTAAGAGTCTCGGCACAAAGGGTTCCACTGTCCGGGGTCTTCCCTAGAACGCAATCAGCATCAGTCGGCGTCGACAAAGGGAAAGGAGCAGCACCGACATACATGCTAGAGGAAATCTTCCGCCCTCGCGCGTTTCTTGCCTCTGGGTTCTGCGCCGCTCTCCGCCGGCGGGAGCGGGCGCGGGACAAAGTACTTCGGGTGGAAGGCGCGTTTTTCTTCCTGCACCGACAGTCAACCAACGAATCACGAAAAAAATGTGAGAGAACGCCAAACTTACTACCGAGAAATTCGGATCCCCACCCACACCCTGCTCGTCCTCGTTCCCAATAAGTACCATCCCCTTCTTCGACTCTGGGTTCGTCTGCGCCTTCTCGGGGTGCGGGAGTGTCGGGCGGTTCGGCTGCGCGGGCGTGGCAGATTGGGCGGGGAACTGCTGCTGCTGCTGCTGCTCGGGGGTGGCGGACGGGGGCTGCGCGCCGCCCGGGGCCGTGGCAGCGGGAACAAAGCTCGGGGTCGGGCGCGGGGGCAGCGACTGTGAGGGGCGGGCGCCCGGGGGCGTAGCGCCTGGTGGACCCGGCGGAGGACCCGGACCCATGCCTGGCGGCGGGGGGAGCCCGGCACCGGGTGGCGGAGGCATCATGGGGAACCCAGGGGGCGGCATGCCCATTCCGGGGGGAGGCATACCGCCCGGGGGCATGGGCATTCCGGGGGGGAGCATGCCTGGCGGGGGCATTCCGGGCATGCCGCCTGGGCCTGGCGGACCTGGCGGGAAGGGGAACATGCCGGGCGGGGGGGGACTAGAAAGAATAGACATCGTTAGAGTGAGGACGAATTCACGGAACGAAGAGCGGAGGGAAGAGACTAGGGGCTCACCCAGGGAAGCCGGGGAAGGGCGGCATGCCCGGGGGCGCCATCCCGGCGGTGGCATCATCGGAAACCGGGCGGGGGCATCATGCCTGGTGGCGGCATCGCAGGCTGCGCATACGCCTGCGGGCCAGCGCCGTACACAGACGTCTGTGCGTTGGAGGACGACGCTTCTGCGGATGCACCCATCAGCTTTTTGTGTTGCTCAAGAAGATTCCGCAGCTCGTCCTCCGGGATAGGCTTGTTCTCAATCTGCTGACAGTTAACGGAATTGTTGCACGAAGAAAAGCGGACGACAAACCTTGGGTCTCTTCGCCTGGGGCGCACTGATGCTTCCCGGATTCAGCCCCAACTCAATCTCCTTGCGCCGCTTGTAATCTGCCACATCGGGGGCTGGAATGCCCTCCATCCCGAAGATCTCGATTTCGTACCCGTCCCGGTTCGGCAGAGCATTGTCTATGCGCGGGAGTCTGAATAATACTGAGCAAAAGATGGAAAGAGAAAGTGGAAAGGAACCGACTGGTCTGGTTCGAGTTTGTGGACTTGCTGGATATGCACAGCCAATCCACCGGCAGTGTTCAACCGACGAGGGCACATGTTGCATTTGAAATGCTTGGCTTTCTGGTGCTGCATGAGCACTACATTGCCCTCCAAAATCAGCTTTCTCAACGAGAAGTTGAATGTGCAAAAAACATACCCTTCTCATCTTCGAATTCCCGCTCGCAATACCAGCACCAGGGGCGGATAACCTGTGAATGGGTCAGAGACACATAAAACCCAAAAAGGACTGTCGCCTACATTCTTATTCTTCTTTTTGGCCATTGCGAGTCAGCTTTTTGAGAGGAAGAGTTCCAAGTTGCCGCTTGATCACGTGCCCGGCTTCCACCAAACCGTTCTCAGGCTGTGCCTTCTCCACACTGGACGCGGCGTCCTGCTAGTGAGGCACGCGAGGCCAAGGTTATTGCGGAGAGGATGCGATGGTCTTAAGAATCGGAACCCGCAGTCGTCGCAAATCTTTTCCGTCTGTTTGCAGTCACTTCAAAGCTCGTTCAATGCTTTTTGTCTCCGTTATTGCAAGCGGTTTTTCTTTGCTTCTTGCTTTCAACGCACTCCACAACACTTTTCTCCCCACTTCAGCCATTTTCAACTCGTGTTGGCTAACGTTTAGCAGAGGCCTTACATACTCGGATGCGTCTGGAGAAGTATCTTGACTGCTTTATAGTCCTAAACGGCTACTTTCTAGGCGATGACCCCGACATCCGTCTTGGTGAGATACTCGGAGATGTCTCACTCTGATTAATCCAAACGCTATCGTCTGCTCTCCGTTTTTTACTTCATTTTTAAGTGGCGCCGGCTAGTCCTGATATAGCTGTCTTGTTTTCTGCAATTTCTGTGCCTATCCGGGCCGCGGCGAAGCTGCAGAAATGTCGGGTATTCTAAAGAAAATAATGCGGAGAAAATGTAGAGGGTTGGGGGCGCTACGAGCGAGGAGCATGCTCCATGTTCCACCCACCATGTCCACCCCTCTTGCGCACTCCGACGTGCACAACAATCCAGTTATGCGGGCTACTGGACCTGCAGTGGACAATTTGCTCATAGATCGTCCTGCATGTAATCCAACATGAAGGGTCTGGCGCACACAAAACGGATAGGCTTGGTTGGGCTTGATTCGGTTGAACATTGATTGGACTTTGCGTCTTGGAAAGCCGATGCCTCCGCGCATTCGGACGAGCGCTGCAGATGTTGCGTCCCCAGAGAAAACCAGCCTGAGTGCTCCATTTCTTTCTTTGTCGTTCGAATTTTTACCAATTGACGGCCTCATTTGGGGAAACAGACCACCTGCGCCTCGTTCTGGCTGCCCTCTCAGCCGCCACCACCCTTTCTACCGGAAGTCAATGGCGCCGATAGTCAAGGATGGACTGTCAATATAAACATTCTGAACATCGTCGCTGTCCCCCTTTAATTGCACGCTGCGTATGGAAATTCTAGAATTCAACCAAACGGACCCAAAAAACCCTGCACCGCCGGTTCGTATAACCACCAATCTGTCGGTTAGCTGAGATCCGAAAGACGAGGATGGACCATCAGAGTACATACCATTCCTGAACATCGTCGCTGTCGCCGTTCAACTGCCACACGTTGACGTACCGAAGCTATTTAGCGCCAAGCTGTATTAGGATATTCGAGGTCAGCGCCAATCCAATAAATCCGCTGCGCAGATTTCATGGCCACGAGACGAGAAACCGTGCCAGCGGATGAATAAAGTACGTGGATATTCTTTCTTGGAACGCGCAACTTACCAGAAGCTCTTCCGATGTCTCTCCTGCTCCGAGATACAGCGCGCTAAAGGGCGAGAGAAACTCGAGAGAACCAAGTGGTTCCTGTCATCGTACTACGGCCGTAATTCTTGTCGCTTCCGTTCATTCCTGCAACTTCTGCGAAGTCATCGGGGTACCTGCATTTGATAGGCACACTCAATTGTGTTGAGCATGGAACTCTTATCCAGCATATAAAGCAAGCCTTCAATGTTTGCTTCCCGCTTGTTTACGCTGTTAATGTACTCGAAGAGCTCGTTTGATTTCATCATCCGAGATCCGTTAAGGCGCGACGACTAATATGACACGGAAATCAGTAGGCAGGAATGTAATAAATTGGAGGAGGAACTGGACCTGAACAATTCATCCAAGACGGAATGGATCTCGTCTCCAATGGAGCTTCCGACTGTACGAATTCAGGGTCATGTAGTAGGTAGGCGGTCGGTAAAAACGTGCCACTGCTGACAATGGGTTCTATGAGGTCACTAGCAGCGCCCTCGGGAGCACCCCAAGTGGAGCACTCAATTCGAGGGGCGGGGAAGAAAGGCTTGCCGGGAAGGAATTCAGGACCAAGAACTGTTACCGAGGCTGTGGTGGTTATTGGAAGCGATGCGTCGGTGGTGGTGGGAGTGTCGAGGAAACGGCGCTGATTACTGTAGGGTCCAGAGCGGTGTCCGATGTTTCAACTATGGTAGAAATGAATTCGGGGTTAATTTCAACACGTCGCGAACCTACCGGGGGCCAGCAACATCGACACTAGTAAGGGTTACTGGAGGCTCCAGAGGGGGGACGGGGAGTTTGCCGCCTTGTGTCACCGTAGTTCCAAGGCGAAGAGCTGTGTTGATGTGAATTCATTCAGGGTCACTTTAGAAACTTGATGGGCATACGGATAGCCTGGAGTTCACGAGCGGCGTTCGCAATAATGTCATCTATGAGGGAACGTTGGCACTCCCTGAATGAGAGCCAGTGAAATGAACGTCGAAGAGGAGAACATTATTGGGGTCTGCGAGAATAATGTGGGGATTGGGCAATCATGCAGACGAGTGGAGAGTCTGAAGAAAAGTGGACAGCGAGAACGAAAAGGAAAAGACTGGGGCGAAGTCAGCCAATTGTGAGGATGGAGTGCGTGTTGAACTCACTACACAGTATCTGAAATGAGGCGAAGAAACAAAAAAGGAAAGGTGAAAGTGAATGAAGCAACGACTGCACCCACCTCGATTTATACGGGAACTGGATATGGTGAAGTATCTGATCCTTGTAAGTGCCGCTTCCCTGCATCACGGCGTTGAACGAGCATCGTTAGCGCATCGACGGGCTCCGTCCCGATTGCGAACAGATTTTACCAAATACCGTCAATTCAGATCCACGGGCGGATAAAAATATGCACGCCATTATTGCAGTTGTAAATTTGCGGTTACTCGTCGGCAGAGGTTTTAAGAGACCAAGCAAAGTACTAGTGTTCTCGGTACAGGGAGAACCAGAGTGACGCGCAAGGATCTGTTTTATTATCCTGGCGAATAAGACCAAGCAAAAAGTCGAGATTTGGGTTTCAAGTTTTCACTACTTGGTCCGCTCCATTCCCGCGACACCGGCAAACCGCGTCACATATAACTTCCGCCGTATTCTTATTGCTACTTGCAAAATAGTTGGCGGTCACGCGTTTTGATCAAACAATGCCACTCAAACATCCCAGCTCGCGCGGGCCATAACTCGACGAATACTGCTTAGAATCCTATGATTGTATAGGCAAATCGAACCGTCTTATTGAGCTCTAGAGCGCCCCAGGGTCAATTTTTGCGATATAGTGACCTCATCGTCGACCCTCGCTGGTGGGGCTATTTCTGGAAGTGTTTGAGCCACAGCGTGGAGAATGTGGGTTTTCGGGTGGTTGAGTGCTCGGTAGGGTCTTATGGATGCTAGGGAGGGCGCCCTAGACCTTTAAGGTATGTGTTCAAGTCAGACGCTCGTACTGGGCCACCATCTGTACTCACTCAATTCCCAGGTATGCACTCACAGTTTCTTGCCTCTCTTGCCTCTGCAGTCGAAATTTGTGCTCAGATGACAACAATAGGCTTCCTCCTTGGCCGAGGACACATGTGAGATAGACACAGTGCAATTGGTGCAAGAGAATGGGTGTTCCATGATATTACATCTTATTTTATTTTATTCCGGCTGATAATGCTCACTATATGCATCTATTGATATAAATTATATCCTGAGAGTACGAAAATCGATTCTGGAGCTGTCTGTGTGTAGGTTTGAGCACAAAGCAGTCGTGCAAAGAACGAGAGCATTCTGTGAAAAAGTTGCATCATTTACCTCACGTTCAAGGAACATATCGCGGCCCAGAACACATGGGGCGCCCTCCTAGCATCCATAAGACCCCTACGAGCACTCAAACCACCCGAAAACCCGCATTCTCCATCGCTGTGGCTCAAACACTCCAGAAACAGCCCCGCCAGCGAGGTCGACGATGAGGTCACTATATCGCAAAATTGACCCTGGGGCGCTCTAGAGCTCGATAAGACGGTTCGATTTGCCTATACAATCATAGGATTCTAAGCAGTATTCGTCGAGTTATGGCCCGCGCGAGCTGGGATGTTTGAGTGGCATTTGTTGATCAAAACGCGTGACCGCCAACTATTTGCAGTAGCTATAATCGTCCAGACACGGATCTCGAATTCGAATTTACTTCTTGACACGCGAAGGGGGCTACAGCAACTTGAGCGGCGACTGCCATCGGCGGGTGCCAGGCGCGACAGAATCGCATGAACGTTTCGGGTTGTTGGGGTTTCAGGGTTCCCGAACATGTCGCAGGGTTGCAGCAGGAAACGTCCTCATCCGTGGGCAGCTTATTGACGTGCCTAAGAAACATGGCTCGAGGTTTGTTGTCCGTGGCCTCTCCTTGGGTGTGCCGAGTGTCAGTGTCGAGGAGATTTCAACCGCGATGCTGCATTTGACAGCGTGAGGTGGGTCAAGGCTAGCCACTGCATCACTACAGTGCAAAGATTTGGTCAGGATCGATCGGAAGGCTTGGATGCGAAAGGTTCAGGTTGGCCAATGGCCACAGGAGACAGTAGTCCAAGGACTAAAGGTTTCGTCCAGTCGTGAGAAGAAGACGCGAAAAGACAAAAGGCTCGTCACGCTGGCTCCAGATAAGATAAGATAATATGGAGACTGATAGCCGTCCGACTTTTACGGACCCGGCCAACGAACAAAAAGGTCCAATTTGCATGGAACCAGGACGTGAGTCTGAATTTCAAAGCCTAGCGCTATACCGAAATGCCTACCCGTTCTTTAGCCTTGGCTCATTCTGTCCTCGCCATTCCAGAATTGCGGGATCATACAATTGATCTTCTCTGTGAATCGCCAGTGGATTTGCTTGCATGCTCCCTGGTCTCCAAGGCTTGGGTCTGGCGCGCACAATTCCATCTTTCAGGGAGATTACGCTGATGCCACCCAACGACACAAACTGTTGCGCCTGCTGACGAAAAGGCTCGAAGCCTCTCCTCACCTCGCTCATCACATCCGACACCTTAAAAGCTCCCTAAACATTCACTTGCTCCGCGGCGTCATGGGAATGTTGCTGCCAATGCTGAAGAGATCTCCCTGCTGTGCACTAAGACTCAGCATGAGGGCCATGCCGATATCGAGACCAAGCTCCTGGTGCAATCCCTTTTGTGTCTTCCGACCATTCGTCGCGTCGTGCTTGAGGGATGGTTCAGTTCTATCTCTGTTATTCATACCTACTTCGACGACTGCATTCAAGGAATACGAAGTTTGGAACTATTGGACGTATATGCACCCGACTCCGACCCGGACCCGACGCTGGCTTCAGCATTCGCACCATCTAAAGTGCAGCTGTCTCATGTTACTTTTCCGAGGGACTGTCAGGCACTCGACAAGTGGATAACTGGCCCACAAAGTCCATTTGGGTTCTGCTACCTTCAAAGCGTCACATGGTAGTGGAGCGTGGCAGACATTTCGGAAAGTCCTGTCACCGTCTCTTCAGTCAATCCAGTATCTCAAGCTGCTAGACTGTACGTACTATTCATATCTCCCATGGACTTATTATGCTCTGCTCAGTTTCTGGCGACGTCGACGTGGATCTAGGTGGGTTGACCAAACTGAAGTGGCTTGACCTCGATCTGGACCAGGATTGGGAATTGTCCGGACTCCTCGCTGTCCTCCGTCGGCTTCCTTCCAATAGCTGTCTGCACACACTGGGACTCCTCAGATACTCAGTATCTGCCAAAGATGAGAGGATTTTCAAAGAATTCGACGCTGCCATCGCAGCGATGGACGTAATGCATTCGCTGCATCGTGTGGAGATACGCGTAGAAACTCGTCGGCCAACATTGGTATAGAAACCATACGGTCGTACTTCCCTATCTGGCGTCCAAAGGCTGGCTTTTCGTGTATTGTGAGTGCCGTCTTTCCAATAAGTTCCCGTGATCAATTTTTACTTGTATTACAGTCCCCGTTCACACCTCTACTGAGATCACGTATGTGGAAGACTCCGATGAGGAGGATACCTGATCGTTCATTTCACGAACTACATTGTATCTACTTGGTTGGTCTCGCAGCGTCGCTAGCGTATCTAACTCCGCGATCCCGTGGTGTTGTCTGTCGTCGATCTCCCGTGCCCGGCTCAAGCTCCGATCTTTGATCGACTCACTTGTCTTCTATCAGCCGTAAGCAGTCTTCCTCTTGTTCCGATCTTTTGTGTTTCGTATGTACATTCCCTCACACACCACAATCTTCTTTCCACGCTTTTCATTAAGTTTAACAACTGGCGAAGCTCGTCTCCACTTCGACATGATGGATTCAACGGCGGCCAGTGCCCTGAATATTTCTGGCTCTTCTCTTTGATCCAGAACTCAAACTGCGAACCCAGGAGCCAGGCAGCCCTCCGTGATGGTGGTATCGTTGCCAAATGCATGCCTTGGTGGCACACTGTGTTCCCTCGGTGCATGTCTCATTCCGACCATCGGTCCTGTTCTGGAGCCCCTACGCTTAAGCCGAGGCAATACTGACGCGTAGCTCTAGCGCGACTGCATGAAGTTAAACATGCCATAAACAAATAAAAAAACATCAATATTTCTTAGAGCAGCAATAAATGCATACCGGAGCTGCACGCGTCGGGTCGCGACCTCGGGGTCATTGCAGATGTTTGTTACCTCAGATGATTTTCCGTACTTGCGTCTTGCACCTTGTGGAAGCGTTGGATCTCGCGCAAATAATAGCAGGACGATATACAGGCAGTCCTGACGAACAGACTGTCAGACAGATGCGAATTCGAATGACGCACTAAAAATGGCAGAATTTAGACAGGCAGCATGAAGTGTCATGCGAATATGAGATTTTCATCGTTGTCGTCAGAAGAATGCGTGGAATAATTATCGGCGCAATTTGCAGTCCGCGTCCTTTCTGCATGTCAACAATCCAAAGTTCACCGCACATGTCGGGGAACGGGTCAAGATGTTTCTGACCCTGGACAGACAGTGTCTGAACCGAGTAGCAACCCAGTCCGACGCCGCAAGATCCAGCACCAGCAACCACACTACCGAATGGTCTTAACATTATCGCCGACTTGAGTTTTGGGGCACATAAATCGATCAACCGACTGTTCATGACGGTATAATACATGAATGAGTGTTTCAACAACGATCTGTATTGTCTTCCAAAGTTGCCAGAACAGTTGGGATCCGCTCCGCGGTTCATAGGGGAGATATACATCGTTTCTGCGCGTAGAGAGGAGAGATCGAGGACAGGTTCGCTTCTAATTCGGCGGCGGGGAACAAGTTCTGTTCGACTATTGCAGGCCGAAAAAAGCCGTGTTCAACCGTTGAAGCTGTCTACGTTAGCTTGGTTAACTGTCAACGAAACCTACCGAACGTCTCTCTTCAACGTATCGTATCGTGGGCATAAGACTTTCCTATTTATAGGACGGTGCAAGACACAGGAGACGGTGCCGAAGTCGCTACGGATCAAGATGGCCAGACGCACTATTGCCCATAT